>KQ997528.1:48957-79637 GCA_001598015.1 Dorcoceras hygrometricum | reverse complement strand
ATTATTGTCGGGTGGTGGGGTGGTGGGGGGGTGGGAGGGGGGGGATGTTTTTTTGATAGATTATGGGGTTTCATACGTGTACTCTGTACTTTTCTAAAAGTTTTATGAAAGTATAAATGTATTATCCTTGAAAGTAAATTATACCTAGATGCCACGTCAGTACATTAACCGATGAAGATGACGTGTCGGTAAAATCCTCTTCGCTTTGAATGCCACCTGCGTTAAAATATTAATCATATCCAATAGGCCCATAAACATCAAGCACAGAGCAAGCCCAATTCAGGCCCATTGTAAATATCCCAAGAACCGAAATTATCTCGTGAATTTTCAGCTTCTCACAAGACCCAAATTTGGAGGGCGATCCACCGGTGCCGGTCGCCGCCCCATCTTGCGCGGGTGAAACACAATTCAACACTCCGTTGCATCCAACAGTTTTTACGATAAGGGTTTTTTTAATCTAAAAAATTTGACTGCCTCTGGGTGTCAGCAAGTTTTCTCTCTTACCAGTTGAGAGAAACGGAAACGATATCAGGTTGAATTTCCTTTCCTTTCTTTTCACGTTCTTCAGAGTTGTTTTTCCAATTTATTTTGCAACTTGAATATATTCCTCGAATATATTCCACTGATCTTAGGAGCCCTTATTATATCATGTCAAGAAGAATTCCAGCTTGGCTCTTTCAATTTTCTGAACTTTTTCTTTGTTCATATTAACTCTTAGTTTCATGGATATTTTCTGAGTAGTATTTTTTCCTATATATATACATACTGAGTTTATTGTGTAATTAGGACCTCCGAGGTTATTCCCGGGAAAGTTTGATGTTCCATCTTCATCCTGCCTAATGTTTCTGAAGCGTGATACATTTCATTATTCCATTAGATGTAAAAGGTTTTACTAGTTTTCTTTGACATAGTTTTTCAAGAAAATTTTGGTCTATCATGCATCTGAGACTCTTTGATGACTATGACATTATTTGTGGTGTGAAGGAGAAACTCCGAGGAGTAGAGGATGAATAACTCAGCTTCAGTACCTTCCTCGAAAGTAAGAGTGGGTTCGTCTCAACCTGCAGAATCCTCCTTCAAGCGCAAACGTGGGATGTTTCAGAAAGATTGTGAGTCATTTTTTTCAGTTTTTTTTGTTCAGTATTTATGGGCTAATTATCCGGAACTCATTATTCTCTGACCTCTACAGTGCAACATATGATGTATGGATTCGGAGATGACTCTAACGTGAGTATTCATCATCTGAAGATTCTATATGTAGTTGAGACTCTACTAGTTTCTTTTTCGGTAGCTTTCATTTTGCAGCTACATAGCATTAGTGTGTGAAGTTGCTCAGTGATCCTTGAGTTTAAAAAATATAGCTGATCATATGCCTATGCCATGAAATGAGATTATCCCATATAATCTGCCCGCATTTATCTGGTAGTTCAAGTGTAAAGATAGTAAGAAAATGTGAGAATATGAAGTCGTATATATAATCATAGTGGAGACTCAGGCCAATTATTTTAGTGGGGTTGTTACTTTTGGTACTGATGTTATTGTACGGCTTTGTACAAATTTTTATGTCTATGAGAAACATGGAGAGATGATATTATGTTCATCTAGTTCTTATCCTTTAATGATGTTTGTTTTAATTGCTGCAATACAGCCTCTTCCAGAAACTGTAGCACTTGTTGAAGACATTGTTGTGGAGTATGTCACGGATATGGCAAGATTTCCTTTCGAATCCCTTCTTTAATTCCTTAATATCTTTGTTTTTATTGGAAAATCACGATTGAATTTTATCGTAGCTCATTTGACAAGCAATCGGTAATTATGATTTTTACAGGTCCATAAAGCTCAAGATATTGCAACGAAAAAGGGGAAAGCTTTTTAACTGAGGATTTTTCTCTTTTTAATACGAAAGGTATGGTTCTATGGTGGAAATATAAGTAGAAGTTTGAAGATTACTATTTTTGGTGGACTTTGGGTGAAATGGGAGTGGGCATGGAGTAGCATAAAATTATGTCTAATACTTAAATAACCTTTTATTAATTAAGATTTTTTAAAACAATTTAGTATTAAATGATAATTATTTCCATTATTGTAACTTAATATGTCCATTAATTTTTAATAGTTATTTCTTGATGTTAATAATAATAATAGTTGTTATTATATTATTGTTATATTATTATTATAAATTATTATTACTGCTTTATTATTAAAAGAATGAATGAATAATATAAATAGAAATATTTGAGAGAATGAGAATGAGTGGAATTCTCACTGATTCCTACCCTGTGCATACCAAGCATGTGTTGAGTCTTGAGTGATAGGAATACATATAGTTTAGGACGTAAATGCCTTAAAGTTAACTTGCATTGCTTGATGTTAACAGGATACGCCAAAGCTAAATCGTTGCACAGAGCTGTTATCGATGAATGAAGAACTGAAGCAAGCAAGGAAAGCCTTTGAGGTTGACGAAGAGAAGTTGGCATCAGTTGACTGAGGTGTCGTAAACTTCTTCCTACTCTTCGTTACTACTTCTTAGGATTTCATTTTGGAGCTAATTGAGTTGTACAATGCTCCGTTCCATGATGTGTCCAAAAGTTTCCTCAACTCGATCTGAGTTCTTGTTTTGTGAATAAGCTTCGTTTTTCCGATGACTCTGAAATTATACATATTAATTAGTGTTCCGAAAGAGCTTATATTCCTTCCAGTTATCAAGAAATGTCATTTCCACTTCCAAATATTATCTGGGTACATACAAAAGTCTTTTATTGGCAGTGTGATGGATGATATCTGAAATATCGGTGGGAATGTGAGTCAGTAAAAAATTGCAACAACTTTACAAATGAGTAGTTACAAGTACAAGTATGTGCTGCCAAAAGTAACTCCCTCCCAATGAAAAGTGAGGCTCACAAAATCAGATATGAGATTTAAGGCAAGGCGAACAAGGTGATCGTGTGCTACAGCTGCTGTGCTTCGAATACACTCCTACTATTTGAACAAACTTGCTAAAGGAGTGAAAATGGTGTGCAACTCCTCAGAGTATCGTTTACATCTATATATTGTGACAGTATAATTTGATTTCAATCTCCTAACCAAGAGTTTCCTTTATCTTTGTCGTTTGGGCTTCTGTCAATGAAGTGGGAAAAAGAACTTCAAACTTGATATATAAATCACCCTTCTTGTTACTAAAATGTAATGGCATTCCTTCGCCTTTAAACTTCCGCACTTCCTTCGGCGTTGTAATACCCTGATGAAGAGACAAAAAAAATTCATGTCTCACTAGTTATTTGATCAGGCAAAAAATTGAACGAAGATAAAGTATAATGCAAGAAAGTTGATGCAAACGACAAGTACAGCGGACCTTGAAGCCAATGTCTACAAGATGCTCATCGAGGTGTTTAATGGTCTTCTGAAAACCGACAAGTGCTTGCACCTGAGAAATGAAATAAGGATAAATTAAAAAATGTGACTGTGGTATACAATTGGCTCCAGCAAAACAGTAACCTATAACCAAAATAAGCTCAAATCATCCCAACCACAATGAGTGGTATGATTTGAAAAGGTTGCAAAATTAAATAGTTCGGACAGCCGTACCAAAGTGATAGTGATTGTTGTGTGCAGATCATTGCCTTCCCTTCTGAACCGATCATGAGGCGCGGTCCGGATGCGAAACTGCCCAAGCATTAAACCAAGTGAAGAAAGTGAGTGCTACAAAGATCCGCAAAAATTAAGTTTCTAGTGTTCTATTTTTATCACCACATCGTGACTGATGATAGAGAATCAAACCTTCAAATCTCCAGCTTCTCCATCAACTTTCGGTTCACCATCCTCGTAAAATAACACCTCCTGTTAAGTAAATTGGTGTGAGCTCTTTTCTGAAACTCTGATACAATACATGCAATCAAGATGAGGTGTATCATACATTAGAATATCCGATAGAAACATTTTTCTGCACCTTTACAATGTCATTTTGATTACAAATTATCATCATGATGAAAATTTTTGGAAGTCTTAATATTCATGCCCGAATAATCAACTGCCTAGGATATTCCAAAGGCAAATGGAACAAATTTTGGTTGTTACTCCTCACAATGTTAAGCGGAGAACTCAATTCTATGAACTATAAGCATTTGCAAGGTACACATAATATAGGCTATATGATAGGCGTGCAACAAATATATCAAAACAAAGAGAAATTTACTTGTCCATCTTGCATTCCTTTCTCGATGTCCACGGTAATAAAATCACCCTCCCTTTCAAATTTCACATTAGGGCACTGTTCACAGACCTGTAGACCAATAAAACCGCTTAGTTAGATTATTTACACAACGTAAGAAAAGGAGGAATCACATGTTTTTTAATAATGTTTCTGATAAGCAAATGACATGCCTGCTCTGTCATTTGCTGAAACATCCCCAGGCCAATTTGCTTGTGATGAACCTCATTTCTACAATTGCAGCGTCGCTTCCCTGGGGCTGGTTTAGTACATTTTTCACCCTCCAAACCTAATGATTTCAAAATTAACACATCAACCGACCAGAACAATATCATGATGTTACTTTATCGCACCAAGTGATTTCGGCCAGGATAGTGAGCTACGGTAGGAGGGTCCATAGCTGGAAAAACCACCCAATAAATGGTTTACAAGAGAAGAGTCAGGAAAAGGGTTGGCATTTCTTGAGGGGAGATAAGGGGAATAAATATTGAAAGGGGCAGGATAGGGAAGCTCTTGCGGTTATGTAGATTTCTATGTAGTTGAAAGTGCACTCTTTTTCTTGTAAGCGTCGAAAATGGAAGAAAGATACAGTTGGAGGTTATTGAGCATGTCTCTCCCAGAGACCCAAAAAGCTATATAGTAATATGCAATTATGGTACCTATACAGGTCAGCTCAAGCAAACATGATAACCGAAACGATCAACTTTGTTCATACCAAATATTTTATTTTGCACTTTCAATACTTTGAAGCAAGAAAATCATAGTCATGCATGATTTCTGCCCAACTATAATGAAGAATTAAGTACCTTCATAGTACCCCCCATATACAGATCCTCAAGTGAAGCATCCAACTCAACAATCACATCATCTCCTTTCAGTATTGTCTCTTCCTCTTGCACAGGACCTCCACCGGAAAAAACTGCGGATGTTGCCTCATCAACAACTATGTATAGGTATCCAAAGGCTTGGTTCATTTATCAACAACAAGGCCGGTATATTCCAGAGATCATTCAGGAGATACAATAGATAATCATAAGAAAAAGGTCAGGCAATCCAATCACCGATGTTAGGAGAAATTCAGAACAAAATCTTAGTTTACAAAACCAGATAGTAGTTGGGGAATATCTTCCAATTAATTAGAAAAACTTTTAAGTAACACAGACAGCACAGCAGTTGCTGCCTCGGGTAAATTACAGCAAGGTGTATTGGAACGAAGATTTCAAAGTCCAATAACTGCCACCATGAGAGCTAGAGTATGGCACATGTTTGAGCTTTTTCCCATGGATAGATGAAACTTGAGTGATGAAACTTGAGTTTAGTATGTTAAATGATCAGAGTAACAGAGCAAATAGACAAGCAAGTAACCTAAAACATAAAACAAAACAGTAAAAAAGGAAGAACACCGAACAGCTTCCAGTTTTCAAACTCAAAGGGTCATCTCAGGTAGGCAGTATAACCCAAATTTCTCAAGTAGAAGATAAAACTTACTCGAGTTTGACTATATCTCAAATGCAAAAAAGAAAATGAAAAGAAAAGAAAAACGTTCACATCAGTCCTTGTATTTTACAAAACCAGTCCTCTACATTAGTTGCTGTACTATATGAAACCTCAAATTTACTTTCCCAAAGTTACAACATACATACAGATACAGAGAATACTCAACATACTCTAGTCAACCATAATCAACTAAAGCAACAGATCGGAATGGATGAATTTTCAGCTGAACAATCAAAACATATCTATGAGATATTATAAACAGTAACAATCCGAACAAGATACAGCAACTTACGAGCTAAAAATATCTTGAATGTTCATTCCTCCTCCTCTACCCCCACTAGCAGCATGTTGTTTGAGACCATCTTCACCGTATTTATCGTATATATCTCTCTTTTCACCATCAGATAACACTTCATAAGCTACAAATATTCAAGAACTTGGACCATTCAGAACTTAATGACCGTTTCACCAACTCTTATAAAACTTTTAACAAACAACAAAAAGAAGGAAAAACAAAGGATAAGAACCATTATTGATTTCTGCGAATTTCTTATTTGCCTCTTCATTTCCCTGATTTTTATCTGGGTGATACTTCAATGCCAGCTTTCTATAAGCCCGCTTTATTTGATCGTCTGAGGCACCTCTAGGCACTTGAAGGATATCGTAATAACTTTTCCTGTGGAAGCCAAAATCATATACAATTCAAATTAACCCATTCCAACCCAAAAAAAAAAGAAGAAGAAAAGAATCATAAAATATCAACACTTACCCAGCAAAGGCAATCAGAAAATACGATATGATGCACGAAAGGAGCAATAGTTTTGATCTCCGATGCGCCATTTTGTTCTGGCACAAACATTAAAACCCCACCCAACAGAAATAGGGGTTAAAATTCAAAATGAAATTCAACTGGGAGTTTCAGTGCTGTAAGATCGACGAACACATGCAGCGTGGTCGTGAGGAAACCCACCAATCAGAGTGCATTTCAACTCCTATGAACCAATTAAAACCCGCCACGTGGATGAAACTCTTCTTCATTTAAATACTTTCTATTTCGCCCAACACTGGCCCACCCAATTTCAACCCAGAGAATGTGGGCTTTCTCTTGTGCCCAACACCAACCAGCCCACACCAATTTCAACCCGAAGACCAAACTACAAAAGTAAATGATGAATATAATTTTCAATTTCAATCAATTGTACGATGAAAAATAATCAATTAGTTCACACAAAACGTACTTTTAACTGGTTAGGACAATCCTTTGGAACTTATATAATGGCCAATTAATTCATATCTGGAACTTCACGACCTAGTTTATTCCAGGGTATTCATTTTTTAATGTAACTCTTACAAGTGCATTTCAGAGCAGGGATTAATATGTCTTAGACACAAGCGAGTTGGTAAGGCTTGTGGTGACGTGAGATTCTTTTATCCGACTTCACAGATTCGATTCTCGTGTGAAGCATTTTTGCTACTAAAATATTGTGGGTCATGTTCTGATCGTCGATATGTTATATAAGTCTTCTCCATCGGATCCCTACTTATCAATGCATATCTCCCGATTTAAAATCCGCATAGACCAAGTGTTTCTGATCTATACATGGATTATTAATAGGCTAACAATTGGAATTAATATAGCGATGATCACTTGCAACCCTCTGATTTTGTGATTATTGGGTTAATTGTTCTAAACAAGGCGGCATGTAGACTCCTCCAGAACGCAGACATAAATCCGGTGTCTCTGTCAATAGAGACTGGTACGCCATGCAGTCTGACAACTTCTGATGTAGAGTTCTGCATACTGCGTCAGGATGAAAGTAGTCTTCACGGTAAGAAATGCGTCGATTTGGTGACTCTGTCCACAATCACCCATATCGCCGTGTAACCTATGGGACTTATGGACAATCCAACCACGAAATCCATCGTAATATGCTCCAACTCCACTCGGGAATAGGGAGTGGCTGCAACAACCCCGTCGGCTGCTGATGCTCTGCCTTGACCCACTGACAAGTCAACACTCAGACACCAATATCCCAATATCCTAAAAGATTAATTAATTTCTTAATCGGTTGAGTTACAGTTCAAACTACGTATCAATTTAGAAATTAGTGTTGGAAAAAAGTGATACGAAATTGGGAGAACGATATTGAACGTGGGAGATTGTCGCCCCGTGAGGAGGCGACCGACGGTGCAGCAGCCACGTCAGGTATAGTGCAACCCCGCCGTCGTGGCAGTGAAGGCAGCCGCACAATCTAAATTTCAACTTAGCTAGACATCTAGAATATCCGTCATTACTTATTAATGCAATTGCATTGATGATCCCACATATTCATTATAAATGCACATTTCACTCTACACTCCACCGGATCACATGATTCTTTCATAAATATATTAGATATTAATCCTCGACAGACGACAATACAAGACAACTCACGCAGCTATGGATATATACAGTTCACACAGCAGCACGTATACGCATATGTGAATAGATATTATCACAAATATACACGTATCTGTGTGTGTTTTTGGTTTGGAGTATATGGGGAGATCTCCTTGCTGTGAGAAAGTGGGTCTGAGAAGGGGAAGATGGACTGAAGAAGAAGATCAGAAGCTTAGAAATTATATCTTAGCAAATGGAGAAGGGTCGTGGAAGTCACTGCCCAGGAATGCAGGTGATTTTAAAGTCCATTGATTTAGTGAGATTTAGCTAGGCCGACGTCTATGGATGATATATTTGTGTTTTCATGAAGGTTTGCTTCGGTGTGGTAAGAGTTGCCGACTGCGGTGGGTGAATTACTTGAGATCCGACCTCAAGAGAGGCAAATTTTCGGCGGAAGAAGATGAAATCATCATCAATCTTCACGCTTCCATGGGAAATAAGTACGTTAATATGTTCACATTTATCAGTATGTATTTAATATGTAATTTCACAGTATGATAATCTGTGGTTGAACTTATATATATTTGTCAGGTGGTCTGTTATAGCCGGGGTTTTGCCAGGTCGAACGGACAATGAGATAAAGAACTACTGGAACTCTCATCTAGGGAAGAAGAATAGACAGTTACCGGAAACGCAACACCAACTTCGTCGTCCCGCCGCCAAAGCCTGTGAAGAAGAAGTCGAAGACAAAACCCCATAAAAATCACAACTCGAGTGACCCAACTATGCCATGCACAGCACCGACTCCACCTCCAAGCACCAGCACCAACATTTCCTTTGAAAAAGACACTTGGATTCCAAGGATAGCCGGAATGGACAGCCATGCTCTGTCCCTAGATGACCTTTTGGGTGATGTTGATGGGATCTCGCGGACCATGGAAGAGGCGGAGATGGAAAAGGACAACAAGGAATGTCCCGACGGTGATACCACATCGGTGAATATCCCAGGATCTTCGGAGATTAATTGTGATTCTCCGGTGAATGTAGATTACATTGGCGGAGTTGGGTGGGACTTGGACTTGGACTGGGGAAATAAACAATGGGGACAAGAACACAACACGTTGTTTTCGGACGAATATAGTGAAATGGTAGCATGGATTTTATCCCAATGATTATTGTTATATTCATCATCAAATTAAACCGTTGGGATTATGTATCTTTTTATGACTTTGTATCCGATCCACTATATTAGTTTTTCTTAAACAAAACCCTGTTCGCGTGAGTTATTATTAAATATGAAATATGTAAAACAATATATACAAACAAACCACACCAAATAACGTACAAAACATTGATTCATTACTAAACAACAATGTTATTTATCTGAGTGAAAAGTGTACATCCCTTTTTGTCTGCACATGTTGAAAGGGAGTTTTAGGTATTTTGATGCTTTCGCATTAAAGTCTAAAGAGAAAGCCACGACGACATAAAGGGCGATACATGCAATGAAAGAAAGGAAGGATCGGGAAGTCCAAGTTGGGAATATGGCAATAATTATGCATTGGTAGCCGTCACAGTCACCCTTTCTCAGCCAATTACACCACTTTTAGTTGAAAATTAATTGGTAAAAACGACATCTACACATATATACGCCAAAAAACTCGTTTTCTAATATGAGTTGATGTGCTCACAAGTTTAAATTAGATTTCGTATTCTGGAAAATTCACTTTCTTCAAGTGAGTTGATGTACTCACAGTCTATTGGTGACAAGTTTAGTTTACAAGTATCCCTGGATCGACAGCTCTAATTACGATTTTCCGCAAATGTTTTGAATTGGTATTATTACTGTTATTTTTCGACATGTTTTTTTGTAGTGTTGATTGCTATGGAACATCTTAATTGTAGATTTTTTTGTCGTTTCTTGACTTCTTTTACCTATCACCTTATCTTGTTGACAACAAGAAAACATAGTTATGATTAGAACCGAAGCCAACTTTCGAACCCTTCGAGAGTTAGTATGAATTTATATATATAGAAGCTTCAATTTCCTACCAGCCTCGAATATATGTTCATACCGTATTAGAGCAGAAGCTGAGTCCAAATTATTTTATTCGTTAGTTGTGAACCGTTTGTGAGCTTTGGTATTTTCTTAATATTATATAATCATATGCTAAATAAATTTATTTTGAGTACTTGTATTTAAGTAATAGCTTGAATAACTCTCGAACATACTCGAATAAATACGTTTAGATTTATGAAGCAAACACAATCCGGCCCATTATACTATATTAGGTCCAATTTGTTCTGTCATACACGGCCCAAACAAATGGGGATGGTTGTCCGGTTATGTACTTTTTTAGCTATCCGAAAACCACGCCGTGAGGCCGCGACCACGTGAGCGGCGTGTTGTGCGGGATACTCCGGGTTAACGTATTGAACTCGAACATGAAGTCGAAACTCGCAGCATCCATATCTCCGTTAACTGCTGGTTAGACCTTAAAGACTCTGTGCTCGCAGAACCCTAGCAATTTATGCTTTTCTGCGGTTTCTAAAAGCTTCTAACTCGAATTTCGCAGCTGTATGGAAGATAATTCGTACTTCGAGTTCATCAAGCTCGGTGGTTGCTCTTTCTGGACACCACCATTCACAGATCATCTGCACTTTGACTTGGGAAATCAACAATGGGGACAAGAACACAACACGTTGTTTTCGGACGAATATAGTGAAATGGTAGCATGGATTTTATCCCAATGATTATTGTTATATTCATCATCAAATTAAACCGTTGGGATTATGTATCTTTTTTTGACTTTGTATCCGATCCACTATATTAGTTTTTCTTAAACAAACCCTCTTCGCGTGAGTTATTATTAAATATGAAATATGTAAAACAATATATACAAACAAACCACACCAAATAACGTACAAAACATTGATTCGGTACTAAACAACAATGTTATTTATCTGAGTGAAAATTCACCAAACAACAAAAGTGAACATCCCTTTTTGTCTGCACATGTTGAAAGGGAGTTTTAGGTATTTTGATGCTTTCGCATTAAAGTCTAAAGAGAAAGCCACGATGACATAAAGGGAGATACATGCAATGAAAGAAAAGAAGGATCGGGAAGTCCAAGTTGGGAATATGGCAATAATTATGCATCGGTAGCCGTCACAGTCACCCTTTCTCAGCCAATTACACCACTTTTAGTTGAAAATTAATTGGTAAAAACGACATCTACACATATATACGCCAAAAAACTCGTTTTCTAATATGAGTTGATGTCCTCACAAGTTAAATTAGATTTCGTATTCTGAAAAATTCACTTTCTTCAAGTGAGTTGATGTACTCACAGTCTATTGGTGACAAGTTTAGTTTACAAGTATCCCTGGATCGACAGCTCTAATTACGATTTTCCGCAAATGTTTTGAATTGGTATTATTACTGTTATTTTTCGACATGTTTTTTTTGTAGCGTTGATTGCTATGGAACATCTTAATTGTAGATTTTTTTGTCGTTCCTTGATTTCTTTTAACTATCACCTTATCTTGTTGAGAACAAGAAAACATAGTTATGATTAGAACCGAAGCCAACTTTCGAACCCTCTTGAGTTGGTATGAATTTATTATGGAAGCTTCATTTTATTATGAATTTATTACAGAAGGTTATATACTCATATGCTAAATAAACTTATTTTGAGTACTTGTATTTAAGTAATAGCTTGAATAACTCTCCAACATACTCGAATAAAGACGTTTAGATTTATCAAGCAAACACAATCCGGCCCATTATATTATATTAGGTCCAATTTGTTCTGTCATACACGGCCCAAACAAATGGGGATGGTTGTCCGGTTATGTACTTTTGAGCTATCCGGAAACCACGCCGGCAGAACTCGAACATGAAGTCGAAACTCGCAGCATCCATATCTCCGTTAACTGCTGGTTAGACCTTAAAGACTCTGTGCTCGTAGAACCCTAGCAATTTATGCTTTTCTGCGGTTTCTAAAAGCTTCTAACTCGAATTTCGCAGCTGTATGGAAGATAATTCGTACTTCGAGTTCATCAAGCTCGGTGGTTGCTCTTTCTGGACACCACCATTCACAGATCATCTGCAGGTAAATATGAATACATTAGGTGAATTTTTACGTGGAGGCTGCACTACATTTCTAAAATTTTGTTTCTTATTTATGTCATAAACTGCTCGAAACATTTGAGTGATATTTGGTGAGCTGTACATACACATTACATCCAGTGAACTAGATGAAGTGAAGTTTATGTGTATCTTTAGTTTTGCCTCCGTATTGGTTTGTATCTTTCCAAATTTCCATGCCGTGTATATGTGTCATGGTGTACTATGGGTTTTAATCATGTTGGCGAGATGTGGTTTGGATTATAATTCGAGTCTGATTCATGATTGTTGTGGTCTAACCTCAGATATTCATCAACTAGAAGGTTTCCAGGTTATCCTAGTTTATTTAAATTTGGTCTGTTCAGAAGCTTTTGTCCTGTCATGTTCACGTGTTTGTTATTATTATCTCTCTTCCACAGTCTAGTGTGGTTCATGCAGATTCGGTTTGATGAGTCAAAATTGCTGCTAAGTCTCTACACTTTGAACTGCACCAAAACTTTGAATGATAATTATAGGAGATAGATTGGCTGTAGGAGATTCCTAATAAAAGAATTTTTGGATGTACCATTATGTGAAAGCTATTTGTAACCAAGCATGCAACTTTTAGCCGTTTATTGTTTATTAGTTATTTATTAGAGTTCTTATCTTGATCACTGAAAAGATTTAAAAGTTCAAGTACGGCAGCACACTCTTCTGTGATTGAGGATGACTTCATCCCGGAATTGGGCCCAGAAACATCTGATTGCTCTTCCAAGCAAATAAGATTGGTTACAGAGAAACATGACTATTTCTTGGTATGTACTTCCGAGTTCCTCATTGATTTTTCCTGTAAATGTTTTGAAATCCATTTTGGTTTCTCTTATGACCCTGTAACAACCACTTCAAAAATCACTGTATGTACGTTGTTCTTTGTGCCCACAGAAACTTGATACCTATAGAAAAGGATTGGCTGGTGGGTCCAGTTCTTCAGGTAACAGGCCAAAGTGTAAGGAGGCCATGTCGACACCATCCAGAGCCTCTCCAACTTCTCGTCCCAGGCCTGGTGAGAATGGTGATATTTCTGTGTCATCTAATGACTCTAGCGAAATATCTAACATGGAAGAAAATTCACGCTCCATAGCCATCAAGAACATATATTCTACAGTTGGTCTTTATGAGATTGTAGAAGCTATTTCAGTATTTGGAAAGGTCACAGGTGCTTTGTTCGTAAATGCTTTCGATGGTTTGAAGTGTTGTCAGATCAGATTTGAGGTACTTTTTATTGTTTTTCTTTCTCGTGCTTTCTGTTGTATGTTGTTGTGTAGATCGTGTCACATTTTCCTTAAGCTTAAGGTTGTCTGTCTATAAGTGACTCACCCCTTTGTCTTGAAGAGTTTGGACTCCAGTCGGCGAGCTATTTCGGTTGGTAAAATTACAGTGGGAAGTCAAGAATATCCAGTTCATCCTCTTGAGGTTGTGGACGTACTTGCTTTTAGAATCAAGAACATAAGCCAAAAAAACTTCTGGCAATTAAGCTGATGTATTCACGACGTAAGAAAGGAGCGGGAAGAGGGGAGGGGAAACATATATAAGGAGAGGGAGCGGTTAATAGAGGGGCATTCAGATAGTTATACACATACCTGCACACACAGAGAAGTGGAGGGAGGGGTAACGGAGCCATCAATTCCGGGAAGAGTGATTACTGTAATTTCGTTCTGAGTAGCTAATTCTTCTGTAATCTAGCTTCTGTGTAGTTTTCTATCCATACAACCTATCACTGTCTATAAGTGACTCACCCCTTTGTCTTGAAGAGTTTGGACTCCAGTCGGCGAGCAATTTCGGCTGGTAAAATTACAGTGGGAAGTGAAGAATATCCAGTTCATCCTCTTGATGTTGTGGACGTACTTGCTTTTAGAATCAAGAACATAAGCCAAAAAACTTCTGATCATGACATACATCACATGTGTAAGTCTCTTGGTGAATTGGTGGGTTTAGCTAGGACAAGCAAGGAGTCTGTGGACGCATTTTTTAATGTGAGGAACAAGAAAATTCATCTGAACATACTTCAGAGGTGAGAATTCTCCGTTGAAAATAATGAATTCTGCAGCATTTGTGATTGCACGTGTTTATCCGTGATGAGAAACTGTTGCTAGTGAGAACTTAAATTGTCTTTCGAAAAAAAAATCTCATTCGAAAAAAAGAAACTGCTCTATCTACATAAAAGCTTGCTTACCATATGTTTGATTTCTTTCTGAGAAGAGAGGGCATCATCAGGTGAAATCACAATGCATTGTGATCTAGCCTAGTAGCAGGGCAGTTCGTTTCTAACAATAATGTTGTTCGCATTCCAAATCCAACCAGACCCAGTTGCACGCATGGGTGAATATTTTTCCGGAAAATGTGTTGACCAAATTAGCACAAATTATTTGGGATCACAATTTAAAATGCAAGAACTGACAGGTATTCATATTTGGTGCTAGGTTGAACAGTACGGTCATAGATGATTGTGGCTGGTCGGCTGATTTACTTAGACGGAACACTTTGGATGAGGACAGCAGGTGCAAATTGGAGTCGCAGATTTCTGATCAAATGAATGAAATGAGAAGACAAGTTATGATGGACAAAATTAACTTGGAGGATTTAGAGACTCTGCTCTTCAGTATACTTCACATTCAAGAACAGGCTTCCCTATCAGATGCTAATTGAGAGTATCTTAATTTTCTTTGTTGCTGGTCTATGTAACAGCCGCTCTGTTACTGCAGGAGACTGGAGTATTTCATGATTTTGAATTCAACATATCTATCTGAGGATGTATTCTGGTGTCATTTGTGAAAGGTGATCCCATTTGTAGATTCGTTTTTGGTTAGTGTTGAATAGATATTTTTTCTGCGTATCTACTCCCTATTCAGAGAGGTGTCTTAATAGATATAAATGCTTTTAATGGTTCTGGCCTAAGTTCAGTCCACAAGGTTCACATAGATGTTGTTCATTCTCGTCTAATGAAATCATCCTGGTTCTTGATTCGTTTCCGGCTACCTGGTACTCAAAGACGTGTTTCATGCCACTACATTAGTTATTCAAGGTCTTGTCATCGATTCATGATCTACAATTGGCACATATAACTTTCACAAAGAACAGAATCCAATTTTCAACAGTATGACAAGGTATACTGACCATCTAATTAGTATAATATTACTTAGATTAACTAAAACTGATTTAACTTGGCTGATTCTGTTGAGTTGCGAGGTCATATATATTTCAATTGAGCTAAATATCGAAGTATAAGTTAGGCCTAGCCTAATTTTGGTGAGAGTGACCTACCAAATTTAGGCATATCTGATTCAGTTATCGGTCCTATTTTAACGCCTTCATTTATTAGACTATCCAAGATGTTAAAGCTTGAAAACAAAGAGAAAGGAATAACAAATTATGAAATGAATTAAGAAATACTCACTTTATATATACATATATATAAAGCAATGATATGGTGGGCACCCAACATGGGCACTATGTGGGCACCAGGCTGACGTGGCAGCACCTGGTGCCCACATGGTGTCCATGTTGGGTGCCCACCGCGTTAGCCTGGTGTCTATGTTGGGTGTCCACCATGGGTGTCCACCATATCAAATTTATATATATATATACTGTAATCTGCTTGAGAAAATAATATATTATTGTTATTATGCATACAGATATTTAGAAAAAGAGAGAAGGAAAAAGGGTATGGATATTTTGGATTTAAAGAGATCCAAAAAGGACACTTGCCGGCTTTTACAGGTACCGGCGTGGGGTCGAAATGTACCAACGCCAATTGCAAAAGATACCAATCTAAGCAATAATCTCTCCCATGTGAGCATCTGAACACATTGGTCTCACTATCTAATAGCTCACTGCCAACCCCGCGATATAATAAAACTCGATAGTGTGGGACTTGAGTTTAGGGAAGTGAGATACTATTGCTCCCATGGGAAAAAAATTATTAAAATGACAAAGATGAGGTGCGATTCATTTTGTGCTCTCCCATTTAATCATAATATTTATGTAATAATATTGCTCGAGTATATTAGGACAGAAATATCATGTCCAAAAGTAGACGAAGCTTCTGTTAGTGTTGGCGGAGGTAGCTCAGTTAGTCAATAATCAAACATCAAATCTTGTTATGGAAAAGAACAGTTCCTGTTTCTTTTTGGCCTTTAGGTTGATAATGATAATAATAGTAATTGAGACAGCGATACTCACACACTAATCATTTCTTAATGAAATAGTTTGCTGATGGTATTTGACAAGGATACAATCAATGGAACCTGTAAACCTCACGAGCGACAACACACATGAGGCTGTTTCGACCAATTAAAAGGTGGGGTGCGTTTGCATTGGGCGTAATCATCCAATAATCATTGCGTACTCGGTAACTAGCTTTTCTTATGCACTTTTGAGGCTCGATAATTTAAGAAAATATTTTATTGGATAAGAATTTACATGTTCTTGCTTTTTGCTCACTCCATGGTTCCAACATGCCACATCCCTTCACTTGGAATGATTTAGCGTTCCCTGTGAATTGAAAAAAATTATTGGATGAAATTCTAATATGTCAACATAATTGATGAATTTAAACGTGATAAGATTGTTTTTAAGTGTTATTGACTCGTAAATAAGTTTCAAGCAAGTAGTTTATCCGACTACATATTATGAATTTGAACACAGTTGATAGATTTGATCCAAGACATATAGATAAGTTAGATATATGTAGAGAAGATAAAATATTATCTTCTTAAGAGTATATATTTTGCTTGAGCTACTAGAGAGACCAAAGAAACTTTCCGAGATCCTCTCATTGTTGTTCATCTTTCAAGGAAAAAGGAAGACCGAAGACCTTCGCATGATTTAATCCAATGGAAGAAAGCATGTAGAATAGAACACGGTGACTTCTAACAATTGTTTTAGAAACATAACGATTCTAATGATTAGATGAATAGTGCGAGGTTCTATAGTACGAAATTACGATAAAGTTCGAAAGACTTGTCCTCGCACGTAAGAATGGGTAACGACACTTCAATTATGACATGATTGATCATGAATTTGCAAGATTCAATTATGAATGCCATGAAAATATTGGTTTGTCGTAATTTCAATAGATTGTTTTATTTATTTAAAATACTGAAATTTCGTAAAACTTTACTGCGTTTCAAAAAATGTGGTTAAACGAGAATTCAGTTAGATTATAGATGAAACACAACCGAAACACAATGATTTGGTAAAAAGAAATTGGAGACAAACATACTCAAAAGTTCAAGCTTTTAATTCCAGTTGTAATAGTGTAAATTTGAATGTTATTAAATTAAAGATATTGAAAATTTAAAACGGTTATCCTCATACAAATCCTCATTACAGAAACCATCCATTGTTACTAGGACGCGCAAGATTTCACATCACCAAGGAATTACATTAAAATCTTACATTCCATTAGAATTACATTACATACACATAGTACCCATATTTTTACACAAATCTGAGTAAAAAATTACAGACATCTCTTGAAGAACAACAGCATGAGCAGCAAGCCATGGACAATCAAAGTCACCGAGCGAGGTGATCCATCTCTATGGAGACGAAGCTTCTGAACCATACAGATCTTAAGACCATGTACTTTATTTAATTGATTCATTCACCAAAAACAAAATTCAAATACAAAAATATATATAGTTTTATGCTTTTGTCTTCATTGTTGCATCACCTGGAGGAAATGGGGTTCAGATTTCTAGCAAAACCACTGAATGCGCCGTAGCTCTTGGAGCTAAGCCCAAGGCAGCCGAGAAGGCCCTCTCTGTACGGCAGAAACGTCCGTTTCTTCATCTCCTCTGCCTGAGCTCTGTTTGCTGTGTAGTGCAACTCGTGGGCTGACGGGGGGACCCGCCGCTTCCAGACGCCGTTGGTGGGTTTTCCGGCAGCCGGGGCTTTTCTTCCCTTCTTCGTCTCGCTTCTGCCTTTCTTCTCGTCCCGTGAGGAAGAGGGAGATAACGCCGGTGGAGAAGGCGGTATCTTCCGATCCTTCGCCGCAGAAAATAATATCGCGGACCAGAATCTCTCCTTGTTATTCTCGCTTCCCTCGCTTTTGCTCCTGTGCAGAAAATCCTTCAAAAACATCCACTTCTTCGAGTTCCTCCCGGATGACGACGAACGTGACGAGGATGCAGAGCATGACGGCGTGGTTTCTGTGGAAGGCTCTTCCCTTTCATTCTCATTCTGATCTTGACGCGGGGGCTTGATGTTCAAGCCGGGCCACACGCATGGTGTCGTCCGTAAGGGCGACATGGATCTCGCTTTGCGGTGATGAGAGTGCTTCGCGCTGCGCATCCTCGGATCTCTGCCTCGTACAGTCGTCGCTTCTTCACCATAGTCACCGTTCAGATCTGCGTATGGGACAACCATTTCCTGTGACATCAGAAAGTGAGACGACAATGTGACGGGTCGGATCTGACCATTGCAGAACAGCTCATCTGCTGAAATCATCGACCCGTTCCCCCCGGAACCATTTGGGGAAATCCTCGAAGAAAACTCGAACTCAAACGAATCGGGATCAGACGACATGAAAACCGGCTCATAACCAGACGACGAAGAGGCTTTAGCTTTCTCACTGGACAGAAGGAAATGCATAGGGCTAGCCGGGGCACTGAAGAAATATCCGAAGGAGCCATTTCCTGGACTAGATGGTGCGCTGACAAAAGGGGTAGAGCAAGCGCTGTCAATATCTTCACTGAATCGCGGCGGCTCCGCGGCGGAGGGAATGCCGGAAGAAGTCTGCATTATTGGAGAGAAGATTTGGAAAGTTTGTGACTGAGGAAATAGGCCGCAATTATTGTACGCAGTTGCAGAGCTCTCTGAGCGAGGAGGTCGTCTGCCTTTTACTGCTCTTGTTTATGCTTATAACTGAATCCCTTTGCCACGTGATGTATGCTATTTTTTAGGAGACTGTCAGCAAGTTTGTGATCAATTTTCATCATATATAAATAAATTACATTATTATAGGGGCTAATTATAGATGAATACACCGCTATCCCTTATTATATAAGATAGGATTTGTGACTTTCAGGGCATATACGAGATGGTAAGACCTGAGATGATTTGAGAATAATTTCTCCGATTTCACGGGTTCGATTTTCGCGTGGAGCATATTCCCCACTGAAATATTGTGGGATATGCTTTGGGAATTAGTCCATTATATGGATCATTTCCTTCGGATCTCTGCCTACTCATGCATATCCCTCGATTTAGCCAAGAGTCATTTGCCTAGATAGGATTTGTGACTTAACAATTATTTTCTTTTGGCCATCGACTTTATTTTGTTGTTCATGGTTTTCATGCATTATTGATATCCCTCAATCCAAACCCATCATGGCTGGTTGATTGAGTTCGAAATTAATGAACGCATAATGATAGTATGTATAATTTAACAACAATACATGTATATGATAACATGAATATTAGAATTGGTTAATTTTTAGTAACAACAAACAAAACTCATACAGAATACGATTTTTCAATTTAATAGAATCTTGAAGTTCTTTAAAAAAATTACTTAGTGCTAAAAAATATCAGACGCAAAAAATCTAATTTATGAACCCGTGTTCACTGATTACTTCATACCATGGAACATGGGTAAATAAGAACTAAGGTTGAATAAAGCTACTTATATCAATCGTGGTTATAACATTGAAGCAATATATAGTTTTTATTGTAATAAATTAACATTTGTTATCTTAATTATCACAATATCTAAAAAAGTACAAAGCCATACTGAAAAGAGAGCGAGCCTACACATTATAATGGGTTGGATTTCGCCAAAGCTATTAGCCTAGAACGAAGATACCTTTAACTGCAAAGCCCAAAGGCCCATTAAATTGGATATTGATATCAGTTGGAATTAAAAATGGTTTTATTTTATTCTTTATAAAATGGAGGAAGCCCAAAAAGGCAAAAAGGAAAAACTGTAGGGGTTTAGACTTTACAGGGAGCTGGGGAGGCAGAAGAAAGCTCGAGGTCCTATAAAAGCGGAAGTGAGTGCATTCGCGCACGAATCCCTCTTCCCGCTCACAAACAGCCAATAACAAGTAACAGACGAATACAATGAAGTATGTTCTGGTAACCGGCGGCGTGGTGAGCGGCCTGGGAAAAGGCGTCACCGCCAGTAGCATCGGCGTTGTGTTGAAGGCCTGTGGCCTTCGCGTCACCTCCATCAAAATTGGTCTGTGATGAACCTTTATCTGCTTTAAATTAGTGGTTTTTGTCATGAGAGTTTCTTATTTTTTACCTTTTAATTTCGGATAGGAAAATGGTATCCTTCGACTGTAAAAGTGTTTTTTTTTTGGTTTGGAGTGGAGAACGATACATAATTTGATCATATAGTTTATGTGATTTGGTTTTGTGTATGGCAGATCCTTATTTGAATACAGATGCTGGTACGATGTCTCCGTTTGAGCACGGCGAGGTTTTTGTTCTTGATGACGGTGGAGAGGTGACAATCCTGGACTGCACCTTCTGTACTTGATATGTTTCTGTGCAACATACAGCCTTTGGATGTGCTATTCTAGTTGTTTTGAACGATCTTGATGTCAGATGGTGGCTATATCCTCGATCACTTAAAAACTATCATGGTGCAATTATACTTTTCAAATGTATAAAATTGACGATCTTTATGACTTTATTATATTAAAGTACTTAAACAAAGTACGTTGATCTGAGTGTGTATAACTAAATACCAAGTCTGTGAAAGAGCAAGTGTACAATATAGTAGTCTATGTGCAACATATTCAACCAACGTTTCTTAGAATATTAGATCAGTTCTTCTACTGTAAATTTTATTTTAACTCTTAGGATATTTTGCCTCATAATCAATTGAAATTTAGAGCTGGGTACTTTAACATCTATCTTAGGTTTACCAAATATCTGTTTAACTTTTTTTCACTGCAAGATGTTTGAATCGTGCTGTGGATTGCTACAAATTTTTTTTCCTATATCCTGCTTGTAAGGGCATTCCAGGATCCTATTGTATAAAATATATTCTTAATGCTCCATTAAACAGATAAATATTCTCTGCAATCAATATGTGCTATCATTTGTATTCACTTCAAGCTTTGTTTTAGCACTATAACCAATAGTGCAATATTGACCAAAACTTTTTTCTGACGTTATGGATATGTTTTCCGTTTTATGTTTTATTATATGAGGTTCAGGTTCACTTTCTTTGTTTTGTTATTAGACTCTCAAACTTAGATTTTCTCTGGATGCTTATGCAGACGTCTTGCGGTGCTACAGACATTCTGTGACTTTTTCTGCATTTTTTGAATTATGAAGCTATTATCTCAGTCTCTTTTACAATTTTTTAATAGGTGGATCTGGATTTAGGTAATTATGAGCGGTTTTTAGATGTGACATTGACAAGGGACAACAATATCACAACAGGAAAGATATTTCAGGTACTTGTGACCATTTTGACCTCATGGTGGTGTTGATTTTTGTTTCTTCCCTAAGGCAGATGTATTATTTTCCTCTGGCAGTCTGTCCTTGAAAAGGAAAGGAAAGGTGATTATCTTGGAAAGACTGTACAGGTTGTCCTTAATTCCCTGGATATTATTTTATTTATGTATGATAGCAGAGAAGAAAAAGGAAACCTTTTATCTGTAACTTGTGTTTGAACTCAGGTAGTTCCTCACATCACTGATGCAATTAAGAATTGGATTGAGTCAGTATCTGTTATTCCAGTGGATGGAAAAGATGGCCCTGCTGATGTTTGCGTTATAGAATTGGGAGGAACAGTAGGTAAATTTTTCTGGATGAAAGACACTCCTGCAAGGCTAGCTTGACACCTCTCTTTGAGCCTCATTCATTAGGAAATATATTTTTGTCCAGGTGATATTGAGTCAATGCCATTTATTGAAGCTCTGCGTCAGTTATTCTTCTCAGTTGGTAAGGACTCAATATTGTCTGCTAAAAAGTGAGATACACAGTTCTTATAATATTTGAATTATTCGGATTCTCAACCTCTCCTTTTCTTTTGTTGGAATATATCGCCTTCGGCCTTTATTGCAAAATTTTATTGTCTGTGAAACTATTGAAGATGTCTTAGAGGTTGTACTTTGTCATAGGGAACTGCGCTGCTCTCAGTGGTTTAGTCATTTAGTAATTAAAAACTTTCATTTGACATCAACACATTTCTTCTCCATTTTGTATCCCTCATGTTGCTCTTTTACTTTTTGGCTTTAGGACAAGATAATTTCTGTCTGGTTCATGTGAGTCTTATACCTGTACTTGGCGTTGTCGGTGAGCAAGTAATAATCTCCCTTGTGTCAATTTGCCACAGCTTTACTCTACACTTTAGTTTTATATTTATCGAGTTGAAGTCCTTATTCTTTTGCATATATACAGAAAACAAAGCCCACTCAGCACAGTGTGCGAGAATTGCGAGCACTGGGCTTGACCCCCCATTTTTTGGCCTGTCGTTCCTCTGAGGTAGGCAGTTTATAGCAGCAACGTGTAGTTGCAATTTGACTGCTTGAAGGATTTGCTTACTTCGTGTGATTTTTTTCAGTTGTAATGCTTCTTTTGTTTAATAGAGCTGTGCCGTAATGTTTAGGCTACTTTTTCCCCTATCCTGGTAGAATCGTGTAAACATATATTAGATTTTCCAATGTTATGTCTTTGTCTCTTTGACATTTTTCCTGGTTATGATTCCTCTGTGTATTATTCTATGCTCTTCAATTGTTCCCCAATAACTCTTTATAAGGATATTTAAAACTTTATGTCTCTTCTTAAGTTGCATACATTTAGATATCAGTCAGTTACCATGGTCATGCATGCAAAAAACTTAATATATGGGATCTCTACTGTTGCAGCCATTGTTGGATAGTGCGAAGCAGAAACTGTCTCAGTTTTGCCATGTTCCTGTAAGAAGTAATTTGCAATGCCTACTTTTACTCTAGGAATTGTCTTTCTGCTACTCGTAGCTTCTTACTGTTTCATTTCATTTTCAGGTTTGCAATATTCTTAATATACATGATGTGCCGAACATTTGGCACATACCTCTTCTGCTTCGGGTCGGTAATCAATATCTCGAGGCTTGGGTATTATGCTAGTTTGGCTATTAGAGGTGTTTATTATTAAACATATAACTACATTTTTACCAGAGCCAAAATGCACATGATGCCATCCTTAAACATCTGAACTTGCTGAGGTCAGTTCTTGTTTGGATGTTTTTATCTTCTATTCTTACTTTCTCTGTACTTTTGTTATATCCTAGTATTAATTTTGAGAGCACAAGTTTTTGGGGTTCCTTGTATCATATCACACTCCATACATGAATTATCTGTTGAATATTGAAAATATATGAGTAACCACATTGTTTTCCTGACTATACATACATTAATTTCCAGTGTTGCCAAGTCTCCCAATTTACAAGAATGGACCAGACGAGCTGACATTTTTGACAACCTAACAAACTCTGTGAGTATCAATCCTGATTACAGCTTTTGACTGATTTCTTTGTTTATGTTGGCTGATTAATGTCTGATTCTGCAGGTACGAATTGCAATGGTGGGAAAGTATGTCGGTATGGCAGATTCATATTTATCTGTTGTTAAGGTGAGATAATATATATTTTAATACTTTCTACCTTCACCTGATAAGTTTAATATTGCGACTTACCAGTGGATATCATGTTATGTTTGGAGGTATTTTTGGTTACTTGTATTTATTCAATTGTAAAGGATATTATTGGTATTGGCTTTCCTTGTTCAAGTGGTTAGTTGTTTGAGATCCCATGGTTATTTTTTGCTCCGTTATATATTCTGGAATCGGCTGTTTCTAAGATAAAACTAAATCTTTTGCTCTATTCAGGCCCTTCTCCATGCCTGCATTGCATGTTCGTTGAGACCAGCTATTGATTGGATCGCGGCTTCAGATCTTGAGGATGATAGTGCAGAATCGGTAAAGATGTCAGACTATTGCATGTTGTTTTGCTAAAATTCATTATTTTTACTCTCCTTTTCTATTACAGACACCTGAAGCTTATGCAGCTGCTTGGAGAACTCTTAGGGTATGATCATATTCTGCATTTTTTTCAAACTAATATGTTATTTTGCTTCTCTTTTAGAGTACTGGCTTACAAGGTGTGAAGTGAATTTTAGTTGCATATGAGCACGTCCTTCCTGTTTATTATATTTTTTGAAACTTTTTATCCCTTTGCAGGTATTGGATGTAGTTTATATACCTTATTGCTCACCAGTTAGTATGGTTTTGATCCACAAAACGATTATACTGATAGTATACAATGATGATAGTGTAGAATGGAGGATAGTGTGTGCCGGTTTGATCACCTTGAATCTTGATCACTCTATCCATTTTGCATATCCTTCAACTTTTTATGTGATAATATATTATGTGAAAAGTCATAGATAGGCTGCTCGCTACAATGCCATTTTCTTAACCATAAATTTTTAGTCCGGTTCCAAATCAATTTTGAAATCAACTTCATCTATGTGATTTTAATCTTATGACAAAATTTTCCATGTGTTTTATGCTATGACATCTATTCTGTTTTCACTTTACTAATGTTTGTTTTAATAATTTCAATGATGGTTCGTGGTTTTAAGCTACTTGCAAATTATTCTAATCCCAAGCGAACCTATATTTTAGAATGCTGCATGTGTCTTGGTTCCTGGCGGGTTCGGAGATCGTGGGGTGAAAGGAATGATCTTGGCTGCCAAATATGCGAGAGAAAATAGAGTTCCATATCTTGGGATTTGTTTAGGTCTGCAGATTTCGGTGATTGAGATTGCGAGAAATGTAAGTTTGTTTCTTAAACCAGTATCAAATATTGGCTTTTACATGTTAACAATCAACAAAGGAAGCCTACTGGCCTTTATACGCCTTTGCAGGTTTTGGGACTAGAAAGAGCCAATAGTGAAGAGTTTGATGATAAGACACCCCACCCTGTGGTGATTTTCATGCCAGAGGTAAAACGGTAAAGATATTCTTTTAGAAATGTTCACTCATTTGCTTTATGACATTTTTCTTCTATATTGTCTTCAGGGTTCAAAAACACACATGGGGAGCACAATGAGACTTGGTAGCCGTAGAACATTATTCCAAACTCCAGATTGCATAACATCAAAGCTGTAAGAACGAAAGTCATATCACTCTGCTAATTGCGTAGTCTTTTAGCTCTGATGTATGCCTAGAAGAGTTTGAGTTCAATTGATGGTGGTACAACTACGAAAATTATGTCTCTCACCAAAACAGAAGTATTATGATTATTGTTAGAACTGTAAGTTGCTGTATGCACAAATCACATTGATATCGTTCTTCTCAAATTTGATTGTTAATTAGTACAATAATTATTAATGTGGATAAACCTGCCCATTAGTTTGATGAAGCTCTATGTTCTGGTTGGTGGTGCTTTTCAATTTTGCTGTATCTTGAGGGCCACACAAGTTCTTTTATCTTCCTAAATCTGATATCAGTACTTGGAAAGCTCAGCTACTGGAGCGTGCAAGAGAATTAGAAACATTTTGGTTGCTGTACAACTCTTTTTTTAACTTTCCTAATGGTACTTGTTTTCCTGCAGCTACCATAATTCAGAGTATGTGGATGAGCGGCATCGACATAGATATGAGGTTAATTGATGAGAAAATTTGAAGAACTAAACTATTTGATTGACATATTTTACTTAAAATTACTCTTCATAATAATCGGTACAGGTAAATCCAGAGATGATCGGTATTTTGGAAGAATCCGGCTTGAGATTCGTGGGGAGAGACGAAACTGGGAAGAGAATGGAGGTTTGTTTCTTGCAAAGTGCCTATCGTTCTATTATTTCTCTTGCAATTGTGCTGTTCGGGTTAGTTCCATTGATTGAGCGCTGCGGAGTCATACTTTATCTAAATTATAGTTTGTTAGTTTGTCATTTCCTAAGTATCTTTGCTGCTTTTGTTTACTTTGCACCCCTGATATCAAAGTTTCCTTGGGTTTATAATTTCCATTATACCTTCCATTGATTTATTTCTGCAGATTATGGAGTTCCCAGACCATCCATTTTACGTGGGGGTTCAGTTCCATCCAGAATTCAAGTCCAGGCCAGGAAGGCCCTCGGCTGTATTCTTAGGTATATCGCCAATACTCGGCATCTTGTAAAGTGTGTTATTGATCTGATGTTAAGTAATATCTAGTTGTTGGTTATGTTGTTTTAGAAACTTTGATGGTCGTAGTTTTTAATGTCTTGAGATTAATCTTGTCCAACTCTCACCCACACAGGAGATGATGTTTAAAAACTTTATTCTGGTGGTTTAAATGATCATCAATACATTGTTTCCTATTGAGTATATGTTACCATATAATGAAATGAAATATTATCTCCGTCCAGTTCTTGAATTGACCGATATATTTATTGATGTGCCAATGTGCTTGAGTAAACACTTACTATGTTCTATTTGCAATCAACATTTTATAGGTTTTATTTTAGCAGCAGTCGGACAGCTAAAGCCTTATCTTGAAAATCCTCAGAATGGAAGCTTGTAGAGTGACCCATTTCCAGCACAGATGTGGTACATATTTTTTATTGGAGGGATTTATTTGTAGGGTGAGCCGTCTATTTTCCTAAGTTTAAGGCTCCAATTACTTGGTCTTTGTATGGATATTTTTTTTTTTATGGAGCTCTTGGGATTTAGTTTGGAATATTTTTAATCTAGCCTGTTTATAATTGTATTATGTTTTGTTATGATTTCATCTTTTGTGGCACCTTGTCATCCGTGCTTCAATTTGCATTAGATTTTGTATTATCTGTGCTTGACTCGAAGTAATCCTTTGTTGTCCAAATTATGATTTTTTTGTTTACAGACTATTACAAAGATTTGTTCGAATCTAATGTAACTGTGAGCTGATAGGTCCCGGGCTTGAATATTTAGCATGATAAAAAGAGAGCCGAATTTGGGTTTTATTGGCTTGTCCCTAAAGCTCGACTCTATCAATTATCTTTTCATCCACAATGGTAATAGAGAAGAATTTTGTTTTTGCTTTTGCTGGTATGTATAATTATATTCAGAAATTACTATTGTTAATAATTCTGAATTTCTAATTTGACTAATACAAGTTTTTCAACGAACTGGTTTTTGCTAATTTACCTATTAATGAGTCTGATAAGTGACGATTCGATCTCTGGTTGAAAAATACCATGGAGTTGAAACTTGTATTAAACTCTGTTTTTCTTTAGAAACTTTATGACGGACAGGAGGATAAAGACAATGTGATGTTGTGTGATTTGTAATTTTATACATGGACATCGAACATAATCTTACTTGGGCAGTCTGAAATAAGCTCCGAGTTTGAGATCATTTTGTTAATCAAGTATGCATCGGTTTTGTAGTGAGTCTCATTGAGTTGAGGTTGGGCTAAAAGGGTTAATTTCTGCAATATGACGTAACTATTTGTGGGTGCAGAAATCAGGCCAGCTTGATGAGTCTGGTGTTGGGGTTGAGCTCATGAGATTTTTGGTAGCAGATATGTACATCCAAGAAGAAGTGACATAATGATGTTGGCTGTCTTATACTGTTTTCTTCGTCTTATTACAGAGTGAAGTTAGTTTGTTAATTATGCTCGAGTTTGGGTGGCTGCTCTTGTATTACTAACAATCCCGATTAGTTCTGGAGATTTATTGCCAGGTTTTGTTACTTTTGAGAGGATTGCAGTCTGAGTAAAAAATGTTGCAAAACATGGATAATAGACTCGGCATTCGAGACTTGGTGTATGTTTTGCTTAATGATCATATAACATCTTCCATTGAAGTTAATCCTTGAAATGAAGGTATTGGTTTTTAAGTTTATTTTTGAATTGTAAGTACACAAATATACAAAATTTATTTATAAATACCTGATGCCTACCCCGCGAAGGATCGCACTAAAGCATTTACGAATAACAGGGTGCAGGCTTTTCTTAGGAAAAAGGATGCAGAAGCCATTTGACCGGAGTTTGGTTTCGCCAAACTTCTTGTGTTTGTGTGTTTGTGTGTTTGTGTGGGTATATATATGGTAGTAATTGAACTCATATTCAGTTTTTCGTTAATTAGATAATTTATAAGTACTTGTATACACCTGACGGCACCGCATGGTGTGCTAAGGAAAAGACTCGAAACTGGAGAACCAAGCCTTGATTTTGCCATTGTGTGGTTCCAGACTTGCTCGTTAACAATACTATCCTTGTGAATTCAAAGACACGATACCTTAGTAGTCATGGCTGACTCGAGTGCACTTATTTTTTATCCAACCAACCCCCATTCTGATAGAAGCTTTCACTCTACCTGCAATAGCATACCCTTTATACTTGGCTACCCGCTTACGCCGCATAGTGTCTGGGTCTTGGAATCTCCAGGGCTTCGGTGCTGCTGCACCATCCAACTGATCGTTTTGCTCAGTCTCCGCGGGAAAGTGTGGTGGTGATTCTGCGGATGGCTGAGACCAACTCGTGTAAATCTGGTGACCACCGTCGCTAGTTCCGCCAACTATTTGTATCTTTTTCTCAGCGTGGACACATGGAAAACTTGGTTTGCTTCCTTCTTTCATAATATGAGGAGGAGAAGATCGACTGCAGGGGGTGGCTAAGGAGGGAAAATCGTTCTACATGCTGGGCATTGTCCTGATCAACGCCAGGTATGAATTCTGGATTAACAAAGGACTAGACATGTATTTAATTTTCAACTAATTTTATACTCACGGTTAACTCAAGTGCGCACGCTGCTCATGGGAAAAAATATATATCGACAAGAGATTTGAGCTATTAGTTTTACGATTTCAATCTGATAAATTACATGAGAAAAGGTCAATTCGTAATTTAGTCTGAAAATTTGGGAAAGAACTAATCAAAATGCAACTAGTTCTGAATATTTAATTTTTCAAACCAAAATGTTTAGCCAATGGGGTTGTGTATTTAATGTTCTATTAAATATAAACTTGCCTTTTAATAGAAGAAAACTTGTGTATTTGAAAAGGTAGCTGCCAAATCTCATCATACCTCAGCAGCATAATAATTCCATCATACGTACATCGGGTAGTGTACGTAAATAAATGGCACATGTAATATTGTTAAATATTTAGACAACTTGAATTTGGGAATATTCAAAGACCAGGACCAATTCAGATTCAGCGGAGGTGATAATATTTTACAACTTTTAACTTTCAGTTTTCGGAGGAGTCTTCATCTTTAGAAGGTATAAAACAACAAAAAAATGGATTTGGATTTGGGTATTTTAAGGATTTAGAATAGAATTCCATAATTTACTACAGTTCTCTGGTTCGAGCTCCACATAATTTCTGCATTTCTTAAGGTTCAATCATCAAAATATGAATCATCATATATTTACTCGGTAATAATTATAAGGTAATTGTTATAAATTAAAAGAAACATTAACAAACTAAATGAAATAATTACCTTTGTAATAACCTTGAATTTATCCTTAATTGCTCCTTAATTGCTTCAAATGAACTCTTAATTTTATATTAATAGGAAATTATTATTTCTCTATAATTTCCTTGATTTAGAGAGAAGAGAATTGTGAGAGAATTTGTATATTTTTTTATGTATTTACAATGAAGATTACAAGCCTATTTATAGGCAAATGAAATGATTACAATAATATAAAGTCCTAATCACTTATTGAATAATTAGACCTCCAAATTTGACAAATTGTAGACATCCAAATTTGATTTCATAATATCCCCATTTTGGATGTCCTTATTACGTGATTTGATACTGCCTCGTTAAAAACCTTTCTAGGAAAAACCCAGTGGGATAAAAACCATAGTAAGGGAAAAAGAGTGCAGTCACGTAAACTCCCCCTCATGTTGACACAACTGAATCTTCACATATTTCGTAGGTGGTGCATCTCAATATTGTATATGTGCTTTCTGAACACTGTCGTAGGAAGTGCCTTCGTGAAAAGATCTGACGAATTTTCACTTTATTGAATGTAACGAATATCAATATCGTTATTCTTCACAAGTTCTTGAGTGAATTCGAAGAACTTGGGGGGGTATGCTTAGTTCTGTCGCTTTTGATGTATCCTTCTTTCATTTGAGCAACACATGCAGCATTATCTTCGTATAGTGTCACAAGTTTCTTATCAGATGGTAACCGACACATGACTTGTATATGTTCTGTTATGGATTTTAGTCATACACATTCACGGCTTGCCTCATGTAGTGCAATAATCTCGACGTGATTTGATGAAGTTGCTACAAGAGTTTGTTTCTGTGAACGCCAAGAAATTGCAGTGTCTCCACGAGTAAATACATATCCAGTTTGAGATCATGCCTTATGTGGATCAGATAGGTATCCGGCATCAGCAAAACCAACAATTATTTTATTGGTATGTTTTGAATATAAAAGTCCCAAATTTGTAGTTCCTCGTAGATAACGAAATATATGCTTAATTCCGTTCCAGTGCCTCT
>KQ997528.1:0-48471 GCA_001598015.1 Dorcoceras hygrometricum | reverse complement strand
AGATATGGTACTTCTGGACCAAGAATAACTTCGTTTTCTTCACATGGACGGAATGGATCATTTTCAATGTTCAATGATCGTCGAACAACCATTGGAGTACTTAAAGGATTTGCTTTATCCATATTAAAACGTTTAAGAACCTTTTCTGTATAATTTGACTGGTGAACAAATATTCCACCTTCTTTGTGCTCAATTTGTAAACCAAGACAATACTTGGTTTTTCCAAGGTCCTTCATTTCAAATTCTTCCTTTAAATACATCACAACATCTTGGATTTCCTTATTCGTACCAATGATGTTTAAATCATCAACATATACAGCAATAATTACGCATCCAGATGTTGTTTTCTTAATGAAAACACAAGGGCATATTGGATTGTTTACATATCCCTTTTTCATCAAGTGCTCACTCAATCGATTATACCACATTCGACCGGATTGTTTCAACCCATATAATGATCTTTGTAATTTTACAGAATAACATTCTTTGGGTTTTGAACTTTGTGCTTCAGGCATCTTAAATCCTTCAGGGAATTTCATATATATATCACTATCAATCGATCCATATAAGTAAGCCATAACAACATCCATAAGATGATAAGACGCATTTCAAAATTTTCAGATACCGCCAAACTAATTAAATACCGAAACGTAATTGCATCCATAACTGGAGAATACGTTTATTCGTAATCAATTCCAGGCCTTTGAGAAAAACCTTGTGCAACAAGCCGAGCTTTATATCTCAATATTTCGTTTTTCTCATTTCGTTTTCGAACAGAAACCCATTTGTATCCAACAGGTTTTACACCTTCAGGTGTAAGGACTATAGGTCCAAAAACATTACGTTTATTTAAAGAATCTAACTCCACCTGGATGACGTCTTTTCATTTTATCCAGTCCTGTCGATTTTTACATTCACCAAAAGATTTTGGCTCATGATCTTCATTCTCGTTTATGATGTCAAATGCCACATTGTAAGAAAATACATCATCAATGTCTTTCACATTATTTCGGTTTCATATTTATCCAATATTAATATAATTGATAGAGATTTCATGATTCTCATCATTTTGTGGTTTCAACAGAACATTTTCATCATCATGTTCATCACCATGTGTTTCTGTTGGAACATCATTCACGATTTTATGATCATCGTGTTTCTCTATGCTTTTTCTTTTTCAAGGATTTTTATCCTTGGAATCGATTGGCCTTCCACGCTTCAGACGTGTTATGACATCATGAACATCTTTGTTCTCAATTTGTTTCTTCGTAATTTCAATTCGAGCAGGAGCATTTATAGCATGTATATGTGATTTAGTTACTTCTTTTGTGTCTACAAATGCATCTGGCATTTGATTTGCTATTCGTTGCAAATGCACAATTTGCTGTACTTCTTCATCACATTGTTTATTTCTAGGATCCAAATATAATAATGATGGTACATACCACGTAATCTCTTTTTCGGTATGTTTCTTTTCTCCCCCTAACATTGGGAAGGTATTCTCATCAAAATGACAATCAGCAAAACATGCGGTGAACACGTCGCCTGTCTGAGGTTCAAGATATCGAATGATTGAGGGACTGTCATAACCAACATAAATTCCCATTTTTGTTCGTTGAGGCGGTGCAATAGGTACATATACCGCGCATCCAAAAATTCTGAGATGAGAAATATCTGGTTCTTTACCAAATGCAAGCTGCAATGGTGAGTATTTATGATACGAACTTGGTCTGATGCGAATTAATGCAGCAGCATGTAAAATTGCATGTCCCCATATAGAGATAGGGAGCTTCGTTTTCATAATCATTGGTCTAGCAATCAGAATTCACCAGCATTATCGAGTCTAATATTCTTGATTGTATAATCAGGAAATTGAGCTTGTAATTTTATTATTTGGGCAAGTAATCTTGCAAATGCCACATTTCGAGTTGATAATAAACATACATGTGACCATCTGCTGGAGGCATCTATCAATACCATAAAGTATCGAAATGGTCCACATGGTGGATGAATTGGTCCACATATATCACCCTGAATACGTTCAAGAAATATTGGTGATTCAGTTTTTATCTTGGCTGGTGATGGCCTTATAATAAGTTTTCCAAGAGAACATGATTTACATTGAAACTTATTATCTTGAAAGATCTTCTGGTCTTTCAGCGGATGGCCATGTGTACTTTCTATAATTCTTCGCATCATTATTGAACCAGGATGTCCCAATCGATCGTGCCAAGTAGTTAACATTGGCAAATTTTGAACTACCATGTTTGATTCGATTGGTCTTATATGCGTATAATGCAATCCAGTAGGGAGCATTGGTAGTTTTTCAACTACACATTTCTTTCCAGATTTATATGTGATAAGACACATATATTTTTTATTTCCTTCAGTCATTGACTGAGTATCATACCCATGAGAATATATATCATTAAAACTCAACAAATTCCTTTTCGATTGTGGTGAAAATAGAGCATCAGTTATCATAAATTTTGTACCATTAGGTAACAAAAACTGAGCTTTACCACATCCTTCAATCAAGTCTACAGGACCTGATATCGTATTTACCATTGTCTTTGTTGGTTTTATTTCCAAGAAATATCTTTTATCTCGGAGAATAGTATGAGTTGTACCACTATCAGGTATGCAAACTTCCATGGGATTATTTGTTTGTATAGCTTTGTTCCTAACATGTTCAGATTAGACAATAAAACATAATTTAACAGATAGCAATTAGAAAATATAAAACATACAATACATATCATTTATAAAAATTTGAAATTGTTACAACATACAATACATATCATCATAAAAACATCCGAAATTGTTACATTTACATTCCACCGTTGAACTGATCATTTTCAGAGACATCAATGAGAAAATCTGCAGCATCGAAATGAGTTGAATCACTCAAGTGATCGTTGCGGTTATTATGTTCACTGAAATTTGTCTCATTTTCGTGTTCAGTGAAATTGGTCTCTTTTTCTTTGCCCTTTAATGATTCTTTATAGAGCTTACAAAGATGTTTCGGGGCTCGACAAATACGAGACAAATGCCCTTGAGTGCCGCATCTAAAACAAGAGCTTTCAAATCTTTTTGAGTGATGGTCATTCATACTCGTGTTCTCATGCTGCCTTTCCTGTGGATGGTTTGTGGTTTCCTTTTTAGAGGGGTTATTGAAGTAACTACCTCTATTGTTTTCAAAACCACGGCCGCGTCCACGACCATAGTTATTTTTATATCCACGCCCACGTCCACGTCCACGTCCACGTCCCCAACCTCGACCTCTTCCACGATCAAAATCTTTTCCACAACTTTGGTTTTGATTTCGTTCATTTTGCATTACGACATTTACTTCAGGAAATGCCGTTGATCCAGTAGGTCGGGACTGATGATTTCTCATTAAGAGCTCGTTATTCTTTTCTGCCACAAGAAGTCATGCGATGAGTTCAGAATATCTCGCAAATCCACGCACTCTATACTGCTGTTGTAGAGTTATATTCGAAGCGTGGAAAGTGGAAAATGTCTTTTCAAGCATTTTCGATTCTGTGACTTCATGTCCACAAAATTTCAGTTGCGAGATTATTCGGTACATTGCCGAATTATAATCGCTGACCTTCTTAAAGTCTTGGAATCTCAATGAATTCCATTCATCACCGGCAGTCGGAAGTATAACTTCCCTTATGTGTTCAAAGCGTTCTTTTAATCCTTGCCATAATGCCATAGGATTCTTTTCCGTGAGGTATTCACATTTCAACCCCTCATCAAGATGTCGTCGTAAGAATATCATGGCTTTTGCCTTTTCTTGTGACGACGATGCATTATTTTTTATGGTTTCACTTAAACCCAATGATTCAAGATGCATCTCGACATCGAAGTCGTGGTTCTGTCATAGAGAGGAACGAAGAAGAGAGGCGGAGAAAATTAGGGTTAGGGTTACAGTAAAGAGAGGGAGGCAATGTATAATGTGTCATCGATACACACGGGTGAGGAGTGTATATAACAAATGGATGGCCAGTATTTGCGACAGAAATCAAGCGGCTGAGATGGTAAGTTTAGGTTGGGCTTGGGCTGGGTAAAGATAGGGATCGGGCCAGGTTCTTACTTGTACAACATTTCCACTCATACATAACACATTCCCCCTTCTTCTTTCTTTTGTTACTTGAAAGTTATACATAGTTTTGTTCGCTGACATATCGAGGTTCGTGTGCTACTTCCTATGTATTCGAAGTCGGTGTACGTTGGAAAAAATTGTCCAAAAGTAACTATTATACGGGCAACTTTGTCTTAAGGATCGTTCCTTGCCTCGAATTACTATATTCTATTTTGCACCGAAGTTCAGACTCAAAATATAAGATCAAGTTTCCTAGAAATGTCTTACGTTTTAAAAAAAGATAAAATTTCAAATAAGGAAAGAAAATGGATATCAACTTGCAAAAAGGCTGTTAATAAATTCAAAGTGTAAAATTCGTAATATATAAAGAATTAAACACAAGAAATATGACAAAAATTAGCCAAAAAAGTGTTGCTTTGAGGAGGTGAATAGTGATCCTTGCGGTTATCAAGCACTGGAGTTGGGTGGTGATGAGAAATTGGTGTCGGCCGGAGATAGGCACCGGAGTTGGGGTGAGAAAAGCGCAAGACGACGCTGGCCATATTGTTGCTAAGTGGATTGGTGGTGGAAGATGGTGATGGGTGAAGACTAGTACATTTTAAGTCAACCTTACGTTTTAAAATCTTACGGAACGCTATATATTTTATCACATAATATTGAATATCAATATCTTCTAATTACTCAGTACAATTACTCTACGACTGGCTCTTCCTATAGACCAAATGGTAACTAATATACAAAAGAGAACCACATATTTATCATATAAATTCAAAATACTAGATTATTTAAAACTTATAGTCATGTATATAATCAAGCCCTAAGAAGAGACCACTCAATATTAATAACTATATATGAACATTAAAACTAAGACCCAAAAATCAGAATTCTGTTATAAATTAAAAGAAACATTAACAAACTAAATGAAATAATTACCTTTGTAATAAACTTGAATTTATCCTTAATTGCTCCTTAATTGCTTCAAACGAACTCTTAAATTTATGTTAATAGGAAATTATTATTTCTCTATAATTTCCTTAATTTATAGAGAAGAGAATTAGGAGAAAACTTGTATATTTTTGTGTGTATTTACAATGAAGATTACAAGCCTATTTATAGGCAAATGAAATGATTAAAATAATATAAAGTCTTAATCACTTATTGAATAATTAGACCTCCAAATTTGACAAATTATAGACATCCAAATTTGATTTCATAGTAATGATATTTATGTTTGTATGTTTATATTTAAAGCTACAATTGGACCTTAAAATATCAGTAGTAGGCCCAGTAACTTTCTGATGCCATTCGCAATGTTCGTGTCCGGGCCTGAACCTGAGCCTGGACCAGTAATCATCACGCAGATCGGATGGCTAAATAATTTGTGAAAGTATGTACACGCCAACATCTTTCAGCCCAAGGCTTACGATAGCACACCCAGTCGATACATGATTATCATCTTCCATGGATGCGCACTGTACCACTTACCGATCTTCCCCGCCCTTCGAGTTCTCGCTTAAATTTTATCCATATTTAAAATTCAGGGCTTCTGCTAATTATTCAGCCTCAGTTAAGTTTAATACTGGTTTTTTTTTCTCTTCATTCTTTCCAACTCTACCAATCCCTGCAAACGCAAACTTTTTCAGTGCTAATGATTTGATTCGAGGTGTATTGGTGCTCGTTTTGTGTCAGATTTTGGAGATAAAATTCATTACAATGCATATTGTCGTTGATTTCCTTCAATGGTGTTGATACATAAATTTTTGCTCTTTTGAATTGTTTTTCAGATTTTCCGATTGAACCGTGATATGATGCGTTTTTTGAGGATTATTCGACGTGGAGAAGCATCTGGAGATCCTAGGATGCTCATGATCCACAAATTTTAGCTGGTAATATGGAACTTTCACATTATTCATTTCGAACATAATTTTGCTAGTGTTTGATTGATTCAAAATGCTACTGTTTCATTCGATGCGAAGACATCTGCGTAACTACTGATGAGTTCACCATGCACTTCGTAGGTGGTGATTATTTTATTTATTAATTATATTGAATACCTCGAGGAACATAAGCAAGTCGATATATTGTGTTACGTTATTTGTGATAATTTTTGGAGGTACAACATTGTACAATTGTCCTTCCTAGGATAATTAGTGCAGGATATCGAAACTAATTTCACTGTGTATCTGTTTCAGTTGTTTTGTATACTTGTGCATATCTCTGTGTGCTGTTTTCTTGTACTGTAGTTGGATTATACGTGAATATTTTCGTTTTGCTTGTCATAATCTTTCTTTGCATCATTTTTATTTATTATCGTACAGAGTTGAATTTCAAGATATTGATCGCTAGTCTTGGCAGAATAACATGCCTGAGCAAACAAATATATTGAAGGAAATTTCTGAAAATGGATCAGAGTCATCTCCAGATGACAATGCAACTATAGAGGAAATGCCAGAAGATACAATTTTGTCACAACAAACATCTATAAAGCTATTACCATTCATTGGACAGAGATTTGTGTCCCAAGATGCTGCATATGAATTTTATTGTGGTTTTGCTAAACAATGTGGTTTTTCGATTAGACGTCACCGAACACGTGGAAAAGATGGGGTAGGCAGGGGAATAACCCGAAGGGATTTTACCTGCCACCGTGGTGGTTACCCACAGATAAAGCCAACTGCAGATGTGAAGCCACAGAGGAATAGAAAATCGTCACGCTGTGGATGCCAGGCATATTTAAGGATTGTTAGAAGGGCTGATTTTGATGTCCCCGAATGGCGAGTCACTGGTTTTAGTAATAATCACAACCATGAACTTTCGAAGTCCAATGAGACTCAGTTACTTCCCCTCTATTGCGAGATGACAGCTGATGATAAGAGTCATATTTGCATGTATGCTAAGGCTGGAATGTCTGTGCGACAAATGCTCAGGTTAATGGAGCTAGAGAAGGGTATTAAGCTAGGCTGTTTACCGTTCTCTGAGATTGATGTTAGAAATTTGCTGCAGTCTTTTAGAAATGTGGACCGGGATAATGACCCTATTGACCTTATCGCAATGTGCAAGATGAAGAAAGATAGGGACCCAAATTTCAAATACAATTATAAAATTGATGTTAACCACAGGCTACAGCACATGGCATGGTCATATTCCTCATCCATCAAATTGTACGAGGTTTTCGGAGATGTTGTGGTTTTGGATACAACCCATCGTGTGGACGCTTATGATATGCTTCTTGGGATTTGGATTGGAGTGGATAATCATGGAACTTATTGTTTCTTTGGCTGCATGCTTCTTCGAGATGAAAATGCAGAGTCATTCTCTTGGGGGTTGAAGGTAAGTTTTTTACCATATTCATATACTCTAAACCTTTTTAGGAAATCCTTTCCCATTTCCGTTTTTTGTTTTCGGCTGTGTTGCAGACGTTCTTGGATTTCATGAATGGAAAAGCTCCTGTAACAATTTTGACCGATCAAAACACTTGGCTTAAACAAGCCCTCGCTATGGAAATGCCAGCTACTAGACAATGCTTTTCCATTTGGCACATCATTTCTAAGTTTTCTGATTGGTTTTCAGAGGTGCTTGGATCTCAATACGATAAGTGGAAATCTGAATTCCTCCAGCTCTATAATTTACATGATGTTCAGGAGTTTGAGATTGGATGGAGAGAGATGATTGATACTTATGGGCTGCATGGAAACAAACATATTGTCAGTTTGTATGCACTTCGTGCATACTGGGCATTACCTTTTCTACGATCATATTTTTTTGCTGGAATGTCAAGTACATTCAACTCAGAGCTAATAAACTCCTACATCCAACGATTTTTAAGCGCAGAATCTACTCCAGATAATTTCATAGAGCAGGTAGCCTCTTTTCTTGCTTAATGTTTTGATTCATATGTATAAATTACCATTTATTGTTTTTCACAGGTGGCCTTGGTGTTAGACGCTAGAGACCAAATCGGTTCTAAATCAAAAATCCAACCAAAAGTATCAAAGGTGTATCTCAAAACAGGATCTCCTATCGAGTCACATGTGGCTACCATCCTTGCACCATATGCCTTCTGCAAACTACAGGAGGAACTAGTCTTAGCTCCACAATATGCAACTATGTTGGTGGATCAAAGTTACTTCATTGTGAGACACCATACAGAGGTCGATGGAGGGTGCAAGGTACTTTGGGTTCCACATGACGAGTTCATAAGTTGTACATGTAGACATTTTGAGTTTTCGGGTATCCTCTGTAGGCATGTTCTTCGTGTTCTATCAACCAGTAATTGCTTCCGTATTCCAGACCAGTATCTTCCTCTACGATGGCGTGGCTCATCATCTACTGAATCTGTCCACGGTTCTTCAACCAAAGCACAGTTACTGCATTTAATGATCTCGTCACTAATTTCAGAGTCAATCAAGACAGAAGATCGTCTTGATGTTGCTTGTGATCATATAGGTTTTGTTCTGTCCCGGGTTAAACAGTTCCCAGCTGCTGCAGATGGTGATGACGACATTACATATAATAGCCCATCTGATTCACTAATTCTTGCTGAAGTTGAAGATTCTGATAGCATCTCCCAAAGCTTAAATGTAAATTCTCACGACTCTTTAACTTTTGTTGGGTTGAAAGAGAGAGATTCGAGAGATGAACTGGATATGTACATAAAGAGAAGGCGTTTCTCCTCCCCTTGTAGTGGACAATATGGACGTGAAGTGTTGTACCGCCCCGTTTTAGGAAATGACGATTTTAATGGACATGGGCCAGAATTTATGTAGGTTCTGTGTTGAAATTGAGGTCGGACAAGAATGCACTAAAATCTGATGTCCAACATCCATACTGATAGCGTCCAAAACCCCGCAGCTGGTGGCAGGAAACTATTGTTGTGCTCCAAGGGAGAAAGTAGGGTTCCGAGTTTTCTCCGTAAAAAAATGAGCTGCATTTTAGTGGAATGTGTGTATAACTACAAATTTAATGGATGTATCCTGCATTTATTTACGATACTATAACTTCTGTCATGAATTAAAATTGACTGGGAGACATGAAACAGATATAATGGAGTATTCTGGTACATCGTACAAGTTTTCAGCAGAAGAAACTTGGTTGGTATCTCATCAAACCCTTCCAACTGGGGTGGGATGGCTAAAGCTTAGTTAAAAAATCTTTGCCCATAGGTAGCAAAGTCTTATTAATGATTACTCTTAGGGTGTTTCGGGAAAAACCCTGAGTTTCCGGAGGCAGGGTGTAGTGCGCAAGAAAAGGCGAGAATGAAATAATTTTGCAGCCATGATTTGGTCGGCAGATGCACAAGTTTGCAGTTAGCAATTTTGCACACATCAATTCTTATACTTGAAAGCAAATCCAAAATCTTACTCAAATCGACCCATTTATCTTGCGAACATACTGAACGCCATGGGGTGAGGCAAAAAATACATCCACTTTCAGTGTACAACATATAAATACCAATCTTATGTGGACAACATCCTATTGAAATTCCAGTTTCTGGATTCTTCGCTGCTAAACCTACAAAGATAAGGCAGTTTACACTTTACACGAAGGAAACATGAATAACAAAGTTTTCCAGATATTTACGAGGCCGTGACGTGACACAAGAGGACTCTGTGGAAGAGCTTGAATTAATGCCGCCGAAACTATATTCCAGCTGCAACCAAGTATTTCATGTGAAGAAACAATTGATACGCCCAGCTGCCAAAAGACACTTTTGGAAATCTCTTGATCTGACCGCCGTCCTGATCTACAGGACTGGAGCCATAATGCCATCCACAATTAGTGAAATGCACCAGGTTAAAAACTTTAAAGTTTTATGTAAATGCGTTTCCAATGAAGGAAACCAGCAACAGCACCCCAGAATAAGATCTCAAGAATGACAAAGGCTAGTGTACCCCACTTATTTGAATGGAACAGTGTTTGCAACAACCGTTCAGAGAAGTCAACCTACAAGCCATGAACATACCAGCTGTTAGCAAAACAGAGGCACAAAAAACAAAAATAAATCAAAGTTAGCACCAGGTTTGTTTCGGGTGAACGCCAGTATAATCCTTGCAGAGCTGCCGGAAAAATGTCGCATGCAGCCAGAGCATAGATGATCAAAGCATTCATTCCCATCCACTGGAATATGACAGTTGGCTTGTTGATACCTTTGAAGTCAACCTGCACCAATAGTTAGGAATGAAAGACCCAGATAATAATAAGATGTGCAACAATTATATGATAACTAGATGAATTTCTTTCAAATCTTACTCACAATAAAGTAAATAACGGAGAAAAGAAAGCCTGAGGCTCCTGCTGTGATGAACATATAGCTTAATGTGTACAAAGGTTTAGAAAAAGGAACACCTGAAAACATCAAGAGTACCAGTCCTGAGAACACAGACGATAATCGTGGAAATAAACGTAAAAACATCCATGCAAATGCAACATACCAAGAAACCATACAAAAAAACCAAAGATCAGGAGGAGGATGGATGATATTGACCATATGATTAATCTCAGTGTCCGTTCCTGCATTGAAATATAAGATGAACAAAATAAGAATAAAGCAAATCACTAACTCTTGGCCAATCAAAAGTGCATGCTACCTTAAAATGGACAATAATATGCCCATAATGCAGTCCAACAAAACATGTAATGGCAGCCATCAAGGAACTGTGGTGAATGCATAAAGTAACAGTCAGTTCTTTAGATGCAGAGCTAGAGAACCAGAAATAGTTGATGGAACAGTCACAGCTTTTGTCATGATAGAAATACAAATCTTAACATATATACATTGCTGACACAAACAAATTTCATTCATGGGTTGCCGCTTGGCTGAATCATGTATGCATGAAAAACACTTGACATCGAAAATTCTAAGCAACAGAGAGAAAAGAAAATGATGTTTGATCATATCCTCTCCTTTGAATCATAAAATAGGAAGAATAGAAGAAATTATGGTATAGAAGATTCGTAAAAAAGATAGATTTTCAACTCAAAATGGAAAGGAAGCACAAATGTTGTAAAAATGAAACCCATGTTCCTCTACACTCGTTTACTTTAAAACATAACAGAAAAGAGTCCAAATGGTTGCCTGCTAAGTGCTAATTTACTGATAAACTTGCAGTTAAAAACTGAGATAAACCAATTAAACTCAAATGAACCCTGTTTTCATCCTTGGACCTCTGCACAAGACAATGTGATGGATAAACTGGTTTTGTTTGAAAATTGTATCAACCGGGAAAGTGACAAATATATGGACTCACCTTAAAATGCCCTCAGGATCAAATGGAGCCAAGCACCATGCAGGTGAATTTGGTGGCAGAGGACCATAATCTGGAGAGTTGACACTGCATTCCTGTTGAACAGTGATGCATACAAACTTTATATTAAAATCTTATGAGGTGTAAAACTTGGAGGAATTGCACGGTAAAGGAAATTCAAGTGGAAAAAAGCAGTCAGAACCTTTGTTCTTCTATAAACAGGACGTTGATAAAGATGCTGTTCACCAAGAAGAATTCGATCAATCAAGCCAACTGCATTGCAAGGTGGTTCGAGACTGCCCCTTACTCCACATTGAACCTGAAAAAGAAGCGTAATACCTGTAATAATATAACAAACTACCTACAGAAACAAATTGGAGTGATGAAACTAGAATGAAAGACATGCGGCAGATATGACAAAATAAAAATGAAAAAAAACTTAATTTGTAGTGGCTGCCCAGTCATGATTGGCTTAAAAAAACACGGTGTCTTAGAGCAGACCCACACATGAAGCACAAAAATCCAAGTGAGCTTCAGATTACCATTGGCAGCAAGTTTCAAACATATTTCAGTATCTCTTCTCCAACTTCACGTTTGTCTATAGGATTAGGTACTAAACTCTAAAGGATTAGGTACTAAACAGCTCGTGAATAAAGTGGGAAAAAGTTCCTCCTATGTTTTATGAAACAGAGATAATAAATCCACGAAGATATTAATTTAAAACAAAAGTCACACCTCTTGACTTACAATTGGAGTCTTGGCTCCAGGTGATGTCAATAAGTTGATGTTGAGTCCTGACATGTCAAAGGTCCAGTTCGGAACATAAAGGCCATACAACAAAAGCATGTATAACAAGCCTAATAAAATGGCAGCCCCCCTGCGTATTAGAAATGAGAAAATAGGAACAGACATCCAAGAATCTGAAACGGGAAAATACTAGACATACAATTACTTTCTATATATGAGGTGAAAGAGGTTAGCCTGCATCACGCAGCTGAGGAAAAGAAAATGCCTAAAAGCATCTTAGGTTCATTTTTTTCTCATGGTGAAGCTAACAGATACAAGTCATTACTTGAACATATATCAAAATCAAAATATGCAAGAGTACTATGACTAGATCCCTGTATATTCAAAGAACTACCATAATTAACACTACGCAACAACCAAAATACAAATTTGAATTGACCAAAAGTCTTGAAACCTACAATAATTGAGCCAAACCTCATCCACACATCCTGGTTTTCTTTTTCTACCCAACAATAACGGAATCCTCTTAGAAGCAAATGCTTGATTACCACAGCAACATGCTCTTTCCTTAATCGGATTCAGGTTGATAAATTAGAGGTTAGATAGAAGAATGGAATTTCCAATTAATAAGTTCACTAGCTAACTCATATTGAGTTTCTACTACCAAAATGATAAATGTCCAAGCTTCTAGAGCTATCTAAAGCTTCTAAAAGTTAATCTTATCTTTCTCTTATTTATGTTGCTCAATAGTCCAGACGTTTACCAATAATCTAATCATCAACTAATTCACCAGCAAAAATAAACAAACATGAACATACACTCACATCTGGTAAGAGTATTTCTTCATGAATGCTACTGCTGAATCGACTACAGTATTCTTAACTAGCCAAATCTCCAGAACTGAAGCCAACAAATATCCAATTGCAATCCTCTGTCAAAAAAAAAATGAGAGAGAGAGACTTGAAATGTTTGTTATAACAACAACCAAGTCACAAATAAAAACAAAAAATCCCATTATCAACAACTGTCTCCTCTAAGCCAGTTTATCTTCCACCACCAGTATAAACACAAAAGGCAAGTCTATTTAAGGGAGCCTCTCAAGCTTGTCAACCACATTTCTTTTGGTATCATGTATGAACATCATCACATCGTAAAATGCAACTGGTATTACCTGCAGCACGCCCATCAAGCGTATCTTCTGCACGTCAACCCCATAAGTTAAATGACCACGTCCATGAAAATACCCACCTGAGCACAATATTATGCGTAACGGTAGGCTGTGTTAGAAGAAATCAAGACTTCGAAATTATAGACTTGCCCTATGATAAATACACCTTACTCCGTCAAAGATGATAAAGGGAATGAGCCAGTTGCTAATTTCAAAATCAATTTATCTTAGATGACACTTGCCGAATCAAGCAACTCATTGTTTTCATCGACTTCAATCCTAGACAAGACAATTTCAGCAAAAAAAAAAATGCTAAAATCGATAAACGTTGAGACCTTGAAGAATGACTCCTAGCAGAAAGAGCCAAACAGTTCTTATAATCACTTTCTTTGTGGCTGCTGATCTGTTTGATACTTTCTGCATAACAAAAAAAATTTTACTGACACCTCAGTTCATGCAAGATGCACCGAGTCAGCAACCAAACCAATTGACCAAACTTCACTTTACAGATTTACAGACTTCAGAGACAAGTCAAACAATGAACTTTAGGCCATTTTTTACTCGCCATACCTTGAACACGAGACCCACAGAAACACCAACTACGAAGAGGAAAAATGGCATCACGAAGTCAGCAAGCGTAACCCCGAACCACGGCGCGTGATTTATAGATGGAAATGCTTTTCCAGCATCATCAACGAGGATCATCAGCTATCAAAATAACATCATAGAGTTAAGCAACCAAAGAAAGGAAAGAATAGAACGGCGAATTATAAAAAGAAGAGAAATTTCACAAGGAGTCAACTACTTAAGACTTAACGGAGGCGTACAGCGATGATGAGTCCTCGAAAAACATCGAGAGACACGATACGTTGTTTTGAATCAGCCGGAAGCTCCTCCACAGGTTGTGGAGCAAAATAATCGTGCTGGAGTAGCGGCAGCCGATGATCGCCGCCGCCATCTTCTATCACCAAAACTGACGTCATGTCTTCGGTCTTCCTCGCAGTTTTCTCGTGTAAAATATATAGTTTCTTTCTTAAATTATAATAGTAATAATAAATATTTTAATAAATATAACATATCATAATCATAAAGAGGGAAGCCAGCAACTTATGTCAGGAGCAAGGACGGAACGGGGGTGGGAAAAACTCAACTTATTGAAAAAAAAGAAGAAATCCAATTTGGAGGAAATTCAGGAAGTGTGACTTAAATTCTAATAATTTTAAATATTTAATTAACTTCTTGACATTTGAATATTTTTTAGAAACTATTCCAAAGATCACCTAACGAGGAGTGAGATCTGCTTCAGCTCCTTTTTAATTTTTAATTTTCATTTCCTTGCTTAAACTTTCTTAAACTATAACTTTAAATTCATTTAAAATCCTTATTTTTAAACTTAGAGGAAACTTTATTATTTTATATTCATTTAGGTCGAATATATAAATAAGGAATACACTATACTTTTATTTGGAAACTAGAGCCAAGTAGGAAAAAACCGCAACATCCGCAGTTATTCACTTGGAATAAGAATAGAAAAATTAAAAAAAAATGATTATTACTATATAATACAAAAGTAAATAATTGTGAAATGCATATACATAAATTTAATTTAAATAAATTAAGAAAAGAAGAGGATAGTGTTGGATTCTAGTTATTGATCTCGAATTGAATTTCGTTGGGCGGTTAATAATCTCTGTGAATCAATGGCGAAAGTGTTTGCGGCGCAAAATATGCCGGCCGATGTGACCCATGTGATCGATCAGCTTGACCGCCACTGTTTGGCCCCCGATGGATCTCTCGTCTCAAAATCGGCCTATTACGATCTCCAACTCGTGCTTACGTTTACTCAAGTTAATTGATTTCTGTTCTCTGTCGTTTCTGAAGCTTAAATTTTGAGAATTTCGATTCTTCTTTTGGGAATGCAGGCTAGAGAAGAAATGTACAAAGAGAGGCAACGTTACTTGGAATCCCTGGTACTGTCATCTGATTCCTTTTGAAACTATTGAGTTGTTTGGAGCCTGCATTTTGGTTGAGATGTAGCGATTCATTCAATTTTGAAATTGTTGAGAATGGAAACTTGCAGTTTTCGAGAAATTACAGCTACCTGTTTACCAGTTGGTGGGTCTGCCGGTGTTTTGGTGGTCTTTAAATTGCTAAATTTTGTAAAATATGATTGATTGTAGTTTTTTTTTTGGCTGCCTTATGTAATTTATTTCTCGTAACTTGTATAGGCAATATACCTTGAAGCTATAGCTGTGGTGGAGGAATATCACCAGGCAAATTCAATGGCGAATTTGGGCAGCATCCGTGATGTTCAGGGTCTTTACCTGCAGCTTGGTTTGAGAAACTCGCCTCAGGTTTGTCCTGTTTTTCCACTTTGTTAATCATTTTATCTTTTATTCTAGTTTGCATTGCCTGTATTCTCCAGATAGTTAGTCACGGCATAGGGTCATAGGATTTGTTAAACTTAAGTTATATGCTTTAGAGGTTTATTGTTTCTGTTAAAAGTTATTGAGTTATATATACGTCAAACTTGTCCAAATAACAAATGTTATTGATGACTTATAAAATGTTGGGAATCAGTACCATAATTCACAGCTAAAAGCAGTTTGACCATGTATTGCAGTGATTGGACATTGTTTTGATATGGAAGGAATTTTTTCAGAGATTGAGATATTGTGGTTCTTGTCTTGGCTTTAATATACTCTCTTTCCATTCTATTTTCAAACCTGGTTTGACTAACAAGTTACAGAACTGATTAAATTTATACTATCAACATTACAGGTTTATGAGACTCTTGAACATAGGATGGTTGTTGCAGAAGCTGCTCAAAAATTGCGGCTTCCTCTTATTTCCAAAGATGGTGAGATTCATGAGGATGAAGCTGAAAAATGGAGTGTTTTGTCAAGAAGTTCATTGGATAGTACTAGTACTAGTGGAACAATAAGCTCAAGCACAAATTCAACCAACTTTACAAATTTATCTAACATTGGGGTGGGGCCTGCAAATAATTTTTTATCTGGTGGGACGACTGATGCATTAGAATCTGAAGTTGGTGGTGTTCCAAATAGATTCCTTGGAATAACGCCAGCCTATTTATGGCAAACACAACTTCAACAGACACCAATATCGATGGTATGAAATATCTTATGAATGTAGTTTTGACCTCTGATATCTGTTCGAGTACTTTCGATGCTGGTCAAAGGTGCTCTAACTTTTGATAATTTTTATTGTAGAATGTTCTAATTTTCTGAAAATGTAGGGTATTGCAGAATACCAAGTGTTGCTTGCCCGTGAGATAGGAAGCCGTCTTGATGCTAAATGCAATAAATTAGCAGATGCTGTCATTATAGATGATATTGGTCAGCCCAAATTTCCAATTCATATAAATCTTGATTTCATATCATAAATGATGCTTAGTGCTTGGTCAGTGTGCCATTATTTGTACATGAATCTGGGGTGTAAACAGCTTTTGAATTGTAATTATGAACAACAAATATGCTGTTATTGTTGACTGCTATGTGCTATGATAATGTTATCACTTGCTTCTTCCGCTTAGATGGATTTTCTTTACTCCAATATAATCTTTGTGATGTGCCATTTCGGAATTGATTGCAAATGATGTTAACGATTAAGCCTCTATCAAGGATATCGACTTTTCATATCCATAAGATCATGGCAGTGAATAAACTTCAATTTTTCTTTGTTTATCAGATTTGACTGGCCATCAGAATTTGACTTCCCGGCTTCCGGAAAGGTATCTCTAGTTCGTGAGCCTCGCCGTCCATCCTTCCATTTATTTACACCTAGCGAGCATGCATGATCATTTAATCTTTTCAGATTCTGATGATATTCACGTACCTTTTTGATTGATTCACATCCCTGGTTGTTGAAGTTTGATGTTAACAACTCATGTTGGATGCAATTTTACATCACAGTTTTGAGTAAACAATGTTACTCATGATCGTGCACATATGTCTTGATAAATTTGCTTAATCCATTGATTTTGTGTTCTGTATTATTTGAAGAAACCTGTTTTAGAGCAATTAGAATTTGAGGACTTATTTTCTATTATACACATGAAGATCTCTAACACATTTTTAAATGCATGATAGTTGTGGTTCCCCAATTTATCAGTAGATTTAATCTTTGTCGCTTGATTTACCATGAAGACAATTCTCAGTCATACATATGTGGTTCTAATTCTTTTGTTATATATCAGGGTGAAATTGATTATTGAAGAGATTGAAAGAGAAGAGTCGGCATGGAGGGAGGATCTATATTCTTCTGACAGAAAGTTTGCTGAGTATTACTATGTGAGCAATAATTTAATTTCCTTTGTTCACGAATAATTATCCCTGAATACGATTTTTCTCATGAGATCTATACACCAGCAATTGTTTTCATTCTCGTATAACATGTCTATCCCCAGGTTTTGGAGCAGATCCTAGGAGTTCTTCTCAAGCTTGTCAGAGATGTTAAACTGCAACATCAACACAAATATGTAAGTTTGCTACAGCCGGCTGGTTATAAATTTATTTCCCGTGAGCCATGTAAACATCAATTTATTGTGTAAAATAATTTTAGAGTTTAAACAATCGCTTAAGGATGTGTTTTGATACACGTTATCTACCTTTTGGGGAAGATTCTAATATCAACTTTATTGTGTTTCATAGGATGAACTACAAAAGACTTGGCTATGCAAAAGATGTGAGACCATGAGTGCTAAATTAAGGTTTGTATTCCCTGCAGCTGGCATTGTTCTTCACCTTCAGAAACGATTATGATGATCTTTGGCTGTCTATTGTTCTTATTTGTTTATGGAAGAGTTCTTGAACACATTCTACTCCTTGAAACCTATACTCCAGAAACCATTCCAGCACTCCATAAGATAAGGTAAACGTATAAAACCTTCTCAAATCAAATTCAGTTTAAGAACTGGTATATTTATCAACTATTGTACTATCATACAGGAAATATTTGGTTGAATCAACGGAGGATGCGTCGATTGCATATAATAAAGCTGTAAGCTTCTTTGCTGTTGTGATGTTCTTGTGATTATTTGGGGTTGTGGTGGATATAACTATGGATCTGGAAATTATCAACGTAATTTAGCTCAATAAATCAGTCAGAACATATTATTTTTGAGATATATGGGTACAATGAGTCACATCATTATTCCATTTATTGTGGTTAGCATTCGAATAAGTTGCAGTGAATCGTTGGAGTTCATCGTGACCATATTTCTTTGAAAAAAGGTTCAATGCGGACATACTAATTTGTCGAGAAAATAGTGTATACATGGAACTTGTAATGCATCTCTTACAATATATTTGTCAGGTAACACGCCTGCGGGAGTATCAAGGCGTTGATCCTCACTTTGACACCATTGCTAGGCAATACCATGAAATCGTGAAGGTAAATTCTTCATAACCTTTTGAAACTACTATCGACGTATTGGCTCGTTCTAAATAAAAAATAACCTTGCAGAAGCTAGAAAATATGCAGTGGACTATCCACCAAGTTGAAATAGACCTGAAGCGGGATCATCCAATCTCCTAATTTTTTCCCTTTTAAATTCCGTGGAAGTCAAAGTGGATCTCAAACGGGATCATCTTGCCTCCTAGATGTTCTTTAATTATTATTTCTTCATTATGCATTCAAGTCCGTGAGTTCTGTATACAATCATTGAAATTTATAATTGCACCACATTACTATCAAATATACGAGCTATGATGATTCCGATATTGATTGTTACTTGATATTCGAATATGCCAAAATTGTTGCGACAGCAGAATTTCTTGACATTGTCATCGTTCAAATATACCTTTCACATACACCATTCCCTTTTCACTCAGCTGTAGCTCTTTCCTCATTTGCTCCACCTGTTGATCGTCACCTTGCACGATAATCTCCGATAAAGTTCCATCGTCAGCCACCATCATTTTCACCTTGATCTGCTCCTTTCTTGACGCTTTTGTCCAATAATACGCCCCTCTGTTTTATTCATATTAATCAGTTGCTCGAATTTAGAGATTCATATTTGAGTCAAAACAGGATCGGCTTCTAGTGCACTTACGCGAGGGGACTTAGTATCGTAAGCCAAAACCAATTGTTTCCTATGTCCGGAAAAGTTATGGTAAGAACGAGGGCTACACTTGCTAGACTTATGCAGGTGCAGAGAGTTAATAGGGCAGCCTGGCCCCGGCTTGGAGCCATCACTCCTTCAAATCTAAAAGTGACAGATGATATATTATAAACCAACAATACCACAATTTTCGAAAGACAAGGTCCATGCATGATAGAACATTAAGTAGTCTTCTTAGGTGTCAGCAATGACCGTATAAAGAACAAAAATTTTCTGATAGATGTGTTGTGAGAGGAGGCTTACACTATTGTCTCGCCTCGATCTGCCACAATAAAACTATTTCGTGTAAAGAATGAAACAATTTCTCCAGCCACCTGATTAGGCCCCTTCGTCAACTCCCCTTCTCCTATAAATGTCTTCTGCACAACCTATAATATAATCAATAGCCAAAAATATTATCCACCAAGCAAACATTCATAAAGCTTGAAGTTCATCCAGAAGTTAAGAACAATGCACCATAATTCTAGCCTGCATAGGCAACCCTTAAACAAATGGGCAGATACATAGGATGGATAGGGGATCGATACTATCTAATAGGTATGCACTGATGCACATAGAAATATGATACCTTAGATTTCACAGAACGTTTGATGAGAGACCAAAGACCGGGAACTGAGATGATGAAGAGACCAAGAGAAGTGTAGTAACTGGCCAATGAGTAACCAGAACTATCCGCTAACAAAAATTGAGGCTGAGGATCATGAAGTTGCCCCATGAGAGATGAAGTAGAGGAGACAACGTCATCAAGTGAGTAAGACATTTCAACCACAAGGTTCCTCTGTCTCGTTGACATCCGGCCCCGTCCAAGCCACGACAGATGGATCCGGTGCTGGTCTTGGGTTGAAAATGTGCAACGATGTGATATTGGAGAAATTAGTAGCTTCGTTGCCATATCTGCTCACTCAAAAGTAATAATTTACTCAAATCAGTCCGTTGAAATTTCTTGATTTCATCCAAGGACACACCATTTTCGTTTCTCATTATTTTTACAAGATGGTTGAACATTAACCTGTGTCGCTCATAAATTCTAAAAAATATTTAACACGTTAACCTCAAATTATTTAATAATCCTTTGATCTTACAAATTAAAGTGTGAACTCAAATATTTGTCGGAAACAGCCCAACATCGACTCTTTAACAACTCAAGAAACACTTGAGCAACACAGATTATCTATATGAGGTCTTTATCACTGTTCCATTACTGGCAACTACTCTAAAACACTGAATCACCATGAAAGCCTACCGCAAACTAATACACAATAAACTTCACACTCAGACAAACATAAAAATTGAAGGCAAACGTAGTTGGGAATAACCCGCATGACTTTGGGTAGTCTTCAAACGAAGATAGTTCCAACTTGTGTCAAATTTTCCTTGTTTAGAACATATAACACGAAAAAGAGATAGATACATACAGTGGGTTGAAGTTTATATAGATGATAATGACAGCGTTTTACCAATTTCTTGGTTGGATTGCTGAAAATATAATTATGGCCTATGTGAAACAAAACGAAAAAAGATTAAAGGTGGGAAACTTACGAGCAGAATGGTACCTTTTTGTTGGAGGTTGAGATGGAGGTTTCTTGGCGAGGCCAGGCACCACAGTGCACACCAGATAGAGGTAAGTGTGTGAGATGGATGAGGTAACCCATCAACGGTCCAGATTTGCCGCTTTGTCCAATACAACCAAAAGCATGGTATTTTCAGCAGGGGCCAAGTGTGTTTTTTGGCTACTCTAATTTGTTATTTTTAGTTGAAAATATACATTTTGTTAGCTGAATTTTATTAATAGACCCTCATGAAAAATTTAAAAACTCATGATCTTTCTATGTAAAATTCTAAGGACATTTAGAATATTGTGTTTTCAAAATCAATCACATTTACTTGCCCATTATTATACATGTTTTGAGAACACGGATCTTATTATTAAATGCCCCTATCGGTTATTCACATATTTATTTTATTTCTGTTTTATAGATGTCCATATGAGTTACCAATGCAATGGTCATCATCATGCGTTGCTTTAAACTAGAGATGAAATCGCATGTCATAGTTTATTTGTTTGGTCCAACATTTAGGAACTAAAACACTGAATAACTTCGAAGCCAGCGATTACTTAGTTAACAGCAAGTGAATATCAAGAAAAATAATTTGAACAGAGAACTTTGTTTCAAACAGAAAATGGAACAAATCCCATTCTGAAAAGAATTAAAATAGTGTGAGGTATCCCTTTTCATCCACAAGACGACTGATCCTCTCCGAAGCAGCTGCAAGTGTGTCCTCACTTTTGCAGAAAGCAAATCGGATATACTTTGTAGATGGATGTGCATGAAAAAATCCACGTCCCGGAACTGCCACGACCTCGGCTCGCCTAATCAACTCCTCGATAAATTCAACCTGCAAAGCCAATCTCTTTAAAACTAAATCCATCATCTCTGCTTCTTGTCTATGAAACCCGAGCTGAAAGTTCAGAAACACTCACATCAGAGAGCAGGCAAGTTTCGGGGAGTTTAGCAAAGACGAAAAAAGAACCTTGTGGCTTAAACTCCATCTCGAAACCAACCCTTTGAAGCAAGTTGATCATATAATCTCTTTTCGATTGATAAGCCTAACCACATTGGATAGCATCACGTTATTGAACATAACTCATATATAAGGTTGCCATGTTGGAGTACAATCATATCAAACATCTATCGCTTATACTTTAGATGTTTTAAACTCTATAGTATCCCTAGTGTCATATTTTGAGTGATGTTCAGATAATTCAAGAGCCATTATTGACTAAATCTCAATTATCGTAATGGGCCAAACCTTCAATCTAAATGCAGATTTTGATGGGCGCGCGTAATCTTACACTTCTCAGTGAATCAAAATATGAAGGCAGACTATTCAAAGCAGTCAAAGCAGCTTCTTGAAAAGGAGCAGGAGCAGAATCAGTTATTTTGATATGAATATTTCTGACCGCAGAAGCGACAGAAGATGGAGCAATCGCCCACCCAACTCTCCATCCTATATATATCACATGGCAAGTCAGTCAATCACTACTTGCTGTATAACATCATTCTTACATCTTTTTGGCACAGGGCAGAAAATTATATGACAAAGCAAGTTCGAGCGTGAATTTACTCGGTTAATCGTACCAGTTACACCAAATGTTTTTGACAGGGAAGATGTGATGATAGTCCGTCTCTGCATTTCTGGAAGTGAAGCAATTGACAAGTGCTTTTCATTGTCGAAAGTAATATGCTCATACACCTGCAGAACAGTATATTATTATCGAGCCAAAAATGATTAAGTTTCACATGCAAGAGTTGGCAAAGCTCGATCATACTTCATCTGTCACGACAAACACGTCCCATTTCCGGCAAGCTCCAGCAATAATGTCAAGCTCGTCCTTTGTGAAAACTTTTCCAGTTGGGTTGTGAGGGCTGTGCCACATTGAATTAGTCTAGTTCCAAAAATATAAGAGTCATTATGAAGCACCATATCTGAAGAGTAGTATAGCATTTTCGAAAGTAAAAACTCGAGAGGTATAGATCTACATCAAGTTCAATTTTACTAACAAAGGAAATTTCAAGCATGTTTGCAAATTTAAGATTAATGCACCAAACATATCAATAACCAAAAACCACCCTTTCACAGAACAACTTTGCTGAAAGAACACATCTCCTCGTTCAGGGATACAGGATAAGCAACATACATGATGCAAGAGAACACGCAGATTTACTCGGAAAAGCATACCTGTTCAAAACTAAAGCTTTAGTTTTATCAGTAAGAATCTTCTCAAGTTTATCAGGATTCATTGTCCAATAAGGAGGATCGAGAGCCACATATACCTACCATATGTTTTCACAATAACAAATATATCATTCTCGAAAGAAAGAAAAACTACCGCAACAGCTTAATCAGCTAACCGGAACTCCTCCAGCAAGCTTAATACAAGTGTCGTATGTTTCATACGACGGATCGAACAGTATAACCTCGTCTCCTTGATCAATAACTGAAAACAAACAAACCCAAGAAAAACCAAATATAAGTTTTGTCCAAGAACAAAAATTGAGCCAGATCTTCAGAAAGAAAGAGCATAAATCATACTTGCAAACATTGTCGCCGCAAATGCCTCAGACTGCCCACAGCAAATGACTATATCAGTATCGGGGTCAACATCAATTCCATGCATTTCTTTCGTGTTGCGAGCAACGTAGTCACAAATACCTTGTACGTGCCTTGAATGAGCATTATGAAATAAATCAACAGTTGCCCAGAAGTTAACAAAATTATTACTAGATCCTACCAATCAGAAAACGAAGGAACATGTTTGTATGTTTGAAGGGACCTGTACTGGTTGAAGTCGGAATTGATGGCGGAGACTGCGGCGTCTTTTATGTACAGAGGAGCGGGAAAATCGGGGAATCCTTCAGCTAGATTAATGGCGTTGCATCTCTGAGCAAGAAAAGATAGCTGCTGGATAGGAGATGTTGTGAGAGTCTTCGCCACACAGGATAGCTTCTCTTCCATGCTTGCAGCCTTCTTTTATGATCCAGTGGATAAACCTGCATCATTTCTTATATACTCACCTATTACAAATTAATAAATAATAAACTTATTTCTCGTTTTCGTGTCCAACTGCGTATCCAAATATCTATTATTACAGGTTAAGTTTTGAATTTTACGTTTGACTTTTTGTAATTTAAGGTAAATGAATATCCAAACATCTTTTTTAGCAAATGGTGTAAAGAAAATGTGTCATCTATATTCAATCAGAAACTGTGAAAGATATCACGGAAACAAAAGGAATACAAACATTTTAATTATACTCTTAGAAGTATATTTTATTTATTGAAATAATTAAATAATATACGCGTCTTCGAATTATTGTACCGGATATATAAATGAAAAGCCCATTTTATTTTTGAGCTTGAGAATCTATGGGCCTCATATGGCCCATCTCATTATTGTATGGGCCTTGTTGAAAGACTCCAGGCCCGCTCAAAAGTCGGTGGACTCCAACTTTAAAGTCACACACTGACGGCGAGGATTAAACCTTAGCATCAATCATGTGAATGACGAAACTCAAACAGTGGCATTCCCGTTAATAATGAGAAATACTAGCCCATTTGTTACGAGGTATTCGGTAGTTGGAACTGGTTGTAGTGTTTAAATTATCTAGACTTCGGTCCCTGAATGGCGCAAGTACAACACAATAATATTCTCTCTAGTTTATCATCCGTATCATAATTGTCGTTTCATTCTTCGATTTTCGTCTGGAGTATCAACAAGCAATAATTGCGTCCTGTAGATTTTAATTCGGTTTTTTGAGGTTTTGGTTGGATCGAGAAGAACGATGTCGTTGAGGCCGAGCGCGAGGACGGACGTCCGCCGGAGTAGGTACAAGGTGGCGGTTGACGCGGAGGAGGGCCGGAGGCGAAGAGAGGATAACATGGTGGAGATCCGGAAGACTAGGAGGGAGGAGAATTTGTTGAAGAAGAGACGTGAGGGGCTTCAAGCTCAGCAATTTCAGCCTACGGTCGATGTTCCGCAGCTCGATAAAAAGGTACTAATTAATATCGGTCATGTATGAGCTCAATTTTGATAAACCTATGTTTTCCAATCGACTCGGTTGGATTGATTGATCGATCTGCGGTTATCAATATTTCGTATTTGTTGAAGTTAGTGTTAGGTCCTTGAGTGTGAATTTTGATCTTCTCGCTTGACATGCATTATTCGTTGCGATGCCACTTTTATACGATTGTTGTAATTCTGAAGTAGCACAACCATGTGATTGTGTTCTTTACCACTCTAGTTTTATGCTGATTAGGTCAAGGTTTACTTCGTTATTATAAATTTAAAAAGCTTACTCACTATTTATGTTTTCAGTTGGAGAGTCTTCCAGCAATAGTGGCTGGAATTTGGTCGAACGATAGAGCTTTACAACTCGAGGCCACAACTCAGGCTCGTAAACTTCTTTCGATAGGTAAAAGAGTCAAATTTTGTTACCTAAATCAGGGTTTTTCTTTCTTCTCTTCATTGGACAAATTGTTTGTTTAGATTTTTTTTTTAACGATGATGTGGCTTTTTCTGGAAACTTTTTTTTGGCAGAAAGAAACCCACCAATTGATGAGGTGATCCAGTCTGGAGTTGTTCCTCGTTTTGTTGAGTTTCTTGCGAGGGAGGACTACCCACAGCTTCAGGTAAGATTTTGGTCGCATGACCGTTGGTGGTGCTGCTGTTTGATATAAAATGTTGGAAGTATCCTTCCTTCTTTTTGGTCCTGTAATGACTTTTTTCCGTAGTTTGAGGCAGCATGGGCTCTCACAAACATTGCTTCTGGGACTTCTGATAATACTAAAGTTGTAATAGATCATGGTGCCGTTCCTATTTTTGTGAAACTTCTTAGTTCTCCGAGTGACGATGTTCGAGAACAGGTACTTGTTGCAAAATGTACTGCTTCATTCTCCATTCAACTCTCAACCCGAATGATAAGTGACCCTATAATTTAATGTTTGATTATTTTCATAGGCAGTATGGGCTTTAGGAAATGTTGCGGGTGATTCACCAAAGTGTCGTGATCTTGTCCTCAGTTATGGAGCTTTGATGCCTTTATTGGCTCAATTTAATGATCAAGTAAAATTATCCATGTTGCGAAATGCAACATGGACACTGTCAAACTTTTGTCGGGGGAAGCCACAACCCCTGTTTGATCAGGTATGTTCTTCAAATTCTATTGGCTTGTTGTGATGCTTTGTTGTAATAAATTTTCTATATACGCAATTGAACGTAAGTATATGTCATCTGGAATCCCTGAGCAGGTGAAACCAGCCCTCCCTGCCCTTGCTCATCTTATACATACAAATGATGAAGAAGTCCTCACAGATGCATGCTGGGCACTTTCTTATCTCTCTGATGGTACAAATGATAAAATCCAAGCTGTGATAGAGGCTGGTGTATGCCCTCGTCTTGTTGAGCTTTTACTGTGAGTAATGCAGTTATATGCCTTTTTTAGAACCGGATATTTATGTTGTGGGTCATGAATTACTTGAGTCTCTGTGTAGACTTCCAGCATCTTGCGTAATTATTTTCATTTCGTTTTTGTTTTTGGTTTTGGGTTTTGTAGGCATCCATCACCATCTGTTCTGATCCCTGCGCTGCGGACTGTGGGCAATATCGTGACAGGTGATGATTTGCAGACTCAGGTATGTTGTTGAATTGCTACTTTTTTCCTGGGGTAACAAACTACCTAGTTGAATTATGTGAGTTTGGTGGTGGATGATTAGATAAGTGGCATTTTTTTGCATGTTCTGTGTGTTATGCTAGGGCGTTAATTACCTTCTCTTAATGTTTTCTATATTGTGGGTTCCCTGTTTGTCATATCTGTATATAATTGATTGAGTTGTATGGTTTCTTACTATGTGTGATTTTTCAACGATGACTGAAAATCCTATATATTTGGGAGACTGTATTTTAGGAATCAATTGCACTTCAAAAAAAACAAATAATGCTGACTGTATAATGCCTTTGTGAAATGAGATATCTGATTATCTTGATGTATCTATTGAATATAGCTTTATTTATGGTCAGTGTTTGTAACATATCCCCAGAAGTATCAGCTCTAAATCTCTACCGGAACATTTATAAATCCTCATTGGATTTTATGTTGTTTCAAGCAATTTATGTTATGCTTTGGTTAATGGATTCGAGGAGATGAATTTCAACTACTTTGATTTCAAATTCCAACTTGAGCGGATGGACAAATTATTTAAGTGGATATAAAATCCATTCCATATTACGTCATACAATTTAATAGTAAACTTTGGTGGTTCAAATACACCTAAACTTAGATCCCTCCAAATTTAATCCCTCCTTCTAAATCAAGTACATCAATCCAACCGTAACCTCATTGAACTTACGAGCTTTCATCGATCTTTTTATTTCATTTCAAGTATTTTTTTGGTTTTATGAGGTATAAAGATATGTATTCATCTGCTGCTGTAATCTATAACTCTGTGGTTTTCCACTATATTGAATAAAATGAGGTTTCGTCTTACTTTCAATGGAACTTGATTTTTGTTTCATAATGTCAGTGTTGGGTTTGAATCCACAGCTTTTCTAGGATTCTTAGGAGATTTAAGAGTACCCTGTAGAAATTTTGAGATAAACTTGATGTTGCAACTAACTGTGTTAGTATTCGCAAATGTGTGTCGGATCTTTTTGAGTTTTTTCTAACTTTTCTTTTAATGATCTTCAGGTCATCATTGAGAACAGGGCTCTTCCTTGCCTACTTAGCTTGTTGACACAAAACTATAAGAAAAGCATCAAGAAGGAAGCTTGTTGGACTGTCTCAAACATAACTGCTGGAAATAGGGATCAAATTCAGGTGAGCAGAAAATGGTGGGATCGTTTTTCTTTAATCTGTCCACTTAGTGATTGTGAGTTGCTGAAGCTGTCATTTGAAATGAGCAGTCTGTGGTCGAAGCTGGCATAGTTTCCCCCTTGGTTGCTTTGCTTCAAAGTGCCGAGTTTGAAATAAAGAAAGAGGCTGCTTGGGCTATATCTAATGCCACTTCTGGTGGAACCAGCGACCAGATCAAGTATATCTTTTGCTTCCACTCTATTATACTATATATTGTTGAACATTTGAATCGATAGCGGTTTTAAACTTGTTTGGCAGGTTTCTGGTACGCGAGGGATGTATAAAGCCATTGTGTGACCTTCTGGTTTCTCCCGACCCAAGAATCGTCACAGTATGCTTGGAAGGTCTTGAGAACATCCTGAAGGTTGGAGAAGCTGAGAAGAACCTGGGTAACACAGGGGATGTGAATGTCTTTGCCCAGATGATTGATGATGCAGAAGGGCTAGAGAAGATTGAAAATCTTCAGAGCCACGATAACAACGAAATTTACGAGAAGGCGGTAAAGATACTTGAAACATATTGGTTGGAAGAAGAGGACGAGCAGCTGGTGTCTAGTGATGGTCCCCAAGCTGGTTTCAACTTTGGAGGTGGTGAACTTCCTGTTCCATCCGGAGGTTTCAAGTTTGGCTGAAGGTGCCCTCAAGTTTTTCATTAAGTTTTCTGAATTGTCTAACTTGTGCTCGTACTCTGAAATGGTCATTGTAAAATGTTCACGATAACCTACAGGAGTTTTCTCGGCTCTAGAGAGTTGAATTGCTGATCGAGCTGCGGGTGAGAAGAAGTTGGAGTCTGGTGGGACGCTGGTTTGTATGGTTTCTGGTGCCCATATTTGCTTGAAGAATAAAGATGGTCGTGTGGGTTGATCACACAGGTTTGAAAGATACTCTTGTTTTTTGTACATTTTTGAGGTCTCTTTTGTCTTATTTTAGTTATGCTTTGTCGAGTATTTCGTCGTTATAGATTGAGTGATCATATTTATACACTAAATTCCTGGAGGTAACGTTATATGTTACGCGGGAGAAAAGATTAAAGAAACATCGTATTTTGTGAATGTACTGTTGTTTTTAATACATTTGGGTCCTGATAATATTTCTTTGAGCGACTCTTGTGTACAAAAGTTAATGATGTTTTATCTATTTATTTATTTGAAGATAATTTTTTTCCTCGACTTGATGAATTCTCGGCAATATTCGGGTATTTTGCCGGACCATGTGAGTAAAATTTTGGATAAACCAAAACAATCGATCTAACTAGACTGATTCGAAAATTTGGTCGTTAATCTTGAAATATTTTATGAAAACCAGTCATTTCGGTTCGTCAATCGGTTTTTATTATATGCATCTGTAAAATTCGGAATCAAAAAGTGCTTCATTTCGAATTTGAAAAGTCGAAAGCGGTTTTCACTTTTTTTGTTTGATTACTTTGTCTAGTCAGTTCAGTTTCTCGATGGGGCAGAGAATGGATATGTCAGCTTTTAAATACCAATTGAGGTGGAGGTGTTTCCACGGAGCTTTGAGACCCCAAAAATGGATCCTTTTCAATCTTTTATTTTTCGATAGTTGCGTTAAAATACAGTCTTTTGATTATCCAACTTAGGTTTCTCCTTTAAAAATCGAAATAAATGACTTTGAACTCAGTTTGTTACGCTCGAAATTCAATTATCTATCTTTTACCGGGTATCAGGACTATTCAACACAGTATACTGACCTTTGATCAAGGTAATATGATCGTATGGGGGTCTCTCTGAGTTTCTTCAAAGTAGTAGTAGCCTTTCATTTGGTACAAATATTTAGAACATATATCCGATGTTATACCAAAGATTAGATCAAAGGATATTCGAAAAAATCTTCTGATTCGTGTTCACTTAAATTTCTGTATTAATAATAATTCAAAAACCTTTCAAACCAGCCACTTTAGGGCTACCTTAGCTTTTCCCATCAACTTTTCTCCTCTTGTCTCTTTCTTTGTCAGGTTGCAAAGTATCAATCTAATTTGATAACCTGTTTACTTTATTCCATCTTTGATTTTGGAGGCAGGATCACCAGATTTTGATATTTCCGACCCTCTCTGGTTCATTGTGGAGACAGATTATGTTTGTTATAAATCTTTCATGATTCTTTTAAGAATAACCAATTCATAAAGGTTGGGTATCATAGGAGGTGCTATAACCGATCCAGGTATTTTCACAAAATATAATGACATCATACTCGACAATGCAATTTATGTTGAATTTTAGCTTTGTCGGATAATTTAGATTTGAAACCGCTTATTTTTGGGATCTCAATTCACTTTAATTATTTCAAAAAAATTGTAATCCATCATTTTAACTATAACAAAAGGAAAAAGTCATTTTGTAGAATATTCATCCTATTTTCCTCCAAACATGTCAACATATTTCACAATCAAATTATTGAAATATAATTTGGATTGAATATAAGTGGAATTTCTAACAATAGTATTTCCTTACAAACCGAGACTTCTCCAAATTTGTTATTATATTTTAGACGTTATCTCCTAAAATTTTTTTTGACTATTTGGACTTTAGTAAAAGTAGGAAAGAAATAGATCGAAAATGTTGCAAAAACTAATAAAATAAAGTGTAAAACGAAAATGAGATAATATTAGAAGACGAACTGTCTAAGTTAATTAATTATATAAAATTGTTGTATCAGCTAGCAACATGAACATAGATTTCTTTAGGTGCCACATGACATCGGACCGTGGAAAGTAGACGCAACGATTCAAGGTCAAACTCAACATTCCTAGGAATTAAACAATACGAAAAATGAAGTAAAAAATGATGAGTTTTTTTTATTTGTCTGCGTGGTTGCAAGATCATTTGGCATCCCATTTCAAATTGAAATGAGAACAAGTCATAATTATTTAATCTGTAAAGTCAGTTAATCTTATCAAAGCGTAGCAATAAATTGAATAATATTATTTACTTTCTGTCTCTTCATATATACATAACCTTCGCTTTATTAATTAATATAACTATCATTCTTATCTTTTACCAAGATTTTCTTCATAAATAAAGCATAGTTGAAACTTGAAATTCAAAATTTTCTCATCTGGGAGAATCGGGAATCAACGGATGAGATTTCTCCACGGCGATCCGGAATTTGAAACGTACGAGGGGCATTATGGTCAATCAGAAGAATTCTAGAGTCAGCTAGGGTTTGGTTTAGACTGAACAGAGTCCACTAGATCCCCTGTTTGGATTTTTTACCACAGAACACATATTATAATTTATAGTGCATTTTGTAAATGAAGATAACGGCCGATGATCATCTCACACTCTCTTCGCCTTGTTCTACACCAAATCTCTGACTGTTCTGATCCCATCTCCATTTCCTGCTTGCTTCATAGTCTTTTTCGTTAATCATTCCTTTGATCCTCTACAGCACAGTCTGGTGGGTTTTCTTTTTGCCTCTTTGTGAGCTTTTGGAGTTCATGAAGTAACAATCTGCTTGCTGGTATGGATCTGAAAGAGCATGAGGTGAGGAGAAAATGCTTGTGGTTTATTTGCCATTTTCACCCTTTATGTGGATTGAATCTTTCGAACTAATCAGTCCTTTGTTCTCTGGTTAATTTCTCCAATTTTCAGAAGCAAGATTCCGATGAGCCAAATAGTGAAAGGTGTTCGGTGAAATGCTGCAACGGCTGTCGCACTACCAGAACGCCCCTTTGGAGAGGCGGCCCGGAGGGACCCAAGGTGAACAAAAATCATGCAATCATTTGAATTTTTTGTTTCCTGCCCTTTATTCTTGCTTTCTCGGTTTATTCATTCTTCCCGAGTGTTTGATTTTCCAGTCTCTGTGTAATGCCTGTGGGATCAAATACAATAAGAAGAGACGCCAGCTGATGGGTTTCGATACTGGAAGAAGTACCCACAAGAAGAAGAAGCGAAGCTCTGTAAATCGTGGTAATGGGGTTGGAGAGGTTTTGAAAATGCGATTTATGGCTTCGGGTGGTGAAGTTGTGTTTCAGAGGTCTGGGAAGATGTTGAGCAAGTTGAGGGAAGAAGAGCAGGCGGCTATACTGTTGATGGCTCTTTCTTACGGATCTGTTTACACTTAGTGGTACAATCTGGTGGTACCCAAGGTCTAGAAAATCTGGAAAATTTGGAAAGGGAGGTGAACTTTTCTAACAAGATCTAATGTTTAGATGTAACGAATTCATAGTATGCTAATTGTTTATTGGGAAGAAATCTTCAGATCTTTGGAAATTTAAGAAATGTAATGCAGTTTTCTAGCAAGATCTAGTGTTCAGATGTAACAGATTCTTGTTTTTGTACTAATTAACTACTTGGGGAATCTCTAGTTTTTTTCTACTATGGACTTTGATGATTCAACATATGTGTGATTTTGGACACTAAAATTGGTAAGAATTGAGAGGGCTTACGTGATCTCTAGCCATTACATAACCATATGATTATTTTGTCTTTGTTTCTGACTGCCTTATATTCCTTTTATGACACTTGATGTTCCTTTTCTACCTTTTGCAACGATTCTTTTGAACCAGAATGAAGCTTTCGAATACCGTGTATGGAGATGGGAGGAGACTGTAGAAATTTGAAATTTAAGATTATGATACTGATGGCTACAAGTCTGCTGCTGTTTGTTGGTATTCTGGTTAACTTAAATTGAGGTGTCCCACATGTTGTGTATAATACTTAATAATACCCTATTGATTTTGGGTTTGCATATGCCCACCAAACTTTCTCAGTATAGCCCTGATGTATTTAGCGGGAACATATTTTATAAATCTGGGATTGGAATTTCCTTTTTACGAGTTGGAATATAGAATCTGTATTATCTTGCCATACCTCAAATTATACAAACTTTTCACAGAAATATTCGCAGTTATACAATCCCATTGGAAAAATTCACACTATCCCACTATATATTTGTAAATCTATCATTTTGTTTCTATTTTGGGGGTACATGCGTTGCCAATAGACTAGAATCTGCTGATAAAATTCCAAACCAAGTCACGTTATGAAATGAATTTGAATTCCACTTATTATAATTTTCTTGAGATTTTGGAAGTTTTTGATTATCCGCATTCGCGTAATACATTCTCTTGAAGCTACGTGTACAATCGTTGGGGCCTCGCATAATTCCACGACCTGAACGTGTCATTTTTTTCTGGACCCCTTTCAGAACAATATTACAAAGTAACACAATCAAAAATTTAATTCATTTTGATTTCATATACTGGGTACTTTTCATGCACATGCACACCAACTGAACGATTTTACTCGCATTATATATGGTTATTTTTATGTAAAATATGATGTCATTATAACTCTTGATACACAATCGACTATTGCTTGAATCTAGTTAAGTAAACTAAATTTGTATATACGCAGTAATTATGAATATTTATTATTCCCCATTGAATGAATATTCTAATCATATATTGGTTTACATGTGCTACTATGTATATAATCCACATGTAAAAGATAATAGGTCGGAGGTTAACAAAATACATGCTCGAAACTTGACTTGAATCAGAAATCCCCTTGCGTCCCTTTCTCTTCTTCTTTATTGAAGATATACCCTTGTTTTCTTTATGGATGAACCTGGTTGCGTACGATCGGGTTGATGTGTCTGTATTTGAAGGTGGTACTGATTATTTTTAGGAAGAGTTGGGGGAGAGATTTCCATCAATTAATAATATCCAAAATCTTTTACGATTACCATTGCAGTTACATAACTTGATAGCAATGAATTTGAAATCCACTTGAAGTCAATAGATGCAAGACAAGATATTAGACATCGATAGATTACAAATTCTTCCTAATGTACATGCAACAAAAGAAATATGAAAAGTAGCATAATTTGGAGCTGAAAGACCTGTAATCTTTTGTTGTACATATTCATGAAATGAAGAAAAGAAAGAAGAGGACGACAAGTGAAGCCGGGATGAGGCTGTTAAGCTTGGCCGAATGCGAGTTTGGGATGCCAGGTGGCGGCGGGCAGAAGTAAGAGATAGGTAAATACGGGTAAGTAGGGTTGGAACATGAATAGGGGACGTTTCCGGTGGATTGTAGGCGCCACCGCCGCCGTACAATGGCGGAAAATATGTAGGTTCAGTTGGATGGGGCGGTGAGAAGTTGTAATCTCCCTCACCACCACCGGTACTGGGTGGTGGAGGACAGTTGAGCTCCGGTACTGCTGGTGGGGGTGGTGGAGGACAGTTGAGCTCCGGCACTGCTGGTGGGGGTGGTGGATATGGCATCGGTGGCTGAGGAGAGTTGCACCCCGTTACTGGAGGTGGAAATGGTGGCGGTGCTGATGTTACTGGCGGTGGAGGAGAAGGCGGCGGTGGAGATACAAGAGGTTGACACGGGTTGTCGCAAGAATAGCACATTTCGCAAGCTGTCTGGTCGTTGTTTGTTGCTTTCAACGTTGATATAGTCGACGCGAAGTCATGCAATGAACTGAAAACAGTTGAAAACAACAAGAGAGAAAGGATTCCCATTATTCTATAACTTCTCAGTTTCCTTGCAAAAGAAAATGGTACAATCAAACAATGGATTCCACATTCATACAGAGTTCAGAGATTTTGCTAGTTAATTGCTGAAAAGGACACGTGCGGAGCACTATTTTTATATTATTTCGGGCCCTTTTTTTATTTTATTTTTTTGCTTTTCCTATATATGAAGACGATTATGACACTTCACCGATAGTTGTAATAGTAGATGGAGCGATTTCTTTTGATGGGATCGTTTCTATGTTGACTATATTTTGGGTTTTATTAGTGTAGAAGGCGTATAATCTTTCTCTTAAGTTTGGAATTATTCTATCCAAAGAGTATTATTACAATGATATATTATATACCCTCATGTGGCAAATTAAAATCGGATACTTGGATACACTGTCAATTACTGTCCTATGCCAGCATACACGAGTGGAATATCCGACATCACCTATGCTCTTTGCAAAAGTAGTATAGAGGTAAAAAAAAAACATAAAAAAAATATTGTTAGCAAAAAACGATTTCAAAATTGAAGCTCAAATTTTGTATTAAAGAATTAAGCCAAAAAATTGCCACCATAAATAGTTTCATTGGTAAAAAACCCGTTTTCTATATAGCAAACAGCAACAACAACTACTAACAATAACAATAACTATATAACTACAACGAAACCAAAAGAATAATTATTATTATTATTGTTCGATTTATAAATCATATCATTAAAGTTGGGAGATCTTTTCCACTACACAGTTATGGTAGGGATGGGGGATTTTTCTTACTTTTATATGGGTTGGAAATTCGAATCTAAGCCTAATGAAAAGGATTGAAACTCAGACGCCCACACAGGCGGCCATTGTGAGCGCCCACACTATCAACTTTTTAGCAAACAGCAACAACAACTACTAACAATAACAATAACTATATAACTACAACGAAACCCAAAGAATAATAATTATTATTATTGTTCGATTTATAAATCATATCATTAAAGTTGGGAGATCTTTTCCACTACACAGTTATGGTAGGGATGGGCCGATGGGGGATTTTTCTTACTTTTATATGGGTTGGAAATTCGAATCTAAGCCTAATGAAAAGGATTGAAACTTAAAAAATATTAGACTAACATCAAATCTAATTAATTAAACTAGATTGGCAAATCTCCAATTAGACCGAACTTTTACAATACGCTTTTGCTCTTCCAACAAAAATTGTTATTCTACCAAACAAATTAATTTCATTTTACTTTATAAACAAAATCAACTCTACCTTAGCCCTGGAAAACGAAAAACATGTTATAATCTACTAATAAAACTTGCAACTCCAGCTAACAATCTGTTCTGCGTTCCCTTTGTTCCTTCTCCGAAATCATTGGTCATGCATGTGCCCGACGCTGGTGCATATCGGAACCTGAAAATCAGCCGTAAAAAATGGAAAAGGTAATGAAAAATAATAAATAGCGATCGATGTGAAGGATAATATTAGTGTGCATATAATTTTGCAAATAAAGTTTCAAAGAAAGAAGAGAGAGGAGAAGAACATGGCAAGTGAAACTATATAGAGGTGGCTGTTAGGCTTAAAGGAATCTGAGTTTGATTTGTAATAGTTGAAAGGAAAATACTGAATAATTGGGTTTGGGGGTGAAGGCGGTGGACAACAGGGGCAACCGCCGACGTGGAAACACCACCACCACCGTGGTGGGGCTTTGGAAACACCACCACCACCGTGGGATGATGAGGGTAGCGGCGGGCAGTCGGCCCCCGTTGCTGGAGGGGGAGGTGGCGGCGGAGAGACAATAGGTAGACAAGGGATCTCACAAGAAGAGCACATCTCGCAGGTTTTCTGGTTTTTAATAGTTGTTTTCAAGGTTGGTGTAGCCGAAGAAAAATCATGCCATGAACTAAAAACAATAGAGAACAAAATAAGAGGAACGAGTCCCATTCTTGAATTTCTGTAAAAATAAAGAAAAAATAGAATTTGGGATTTTCATATTACATGTAGGTTAATAAATAGGTGAAAATATTCAGTTATATATAGAGGTAAGATTTATTTGCCAAATAATGAAGATTAAGGACAAATTATTACAAGCACTGGATTTTGTTCCAATTATTAAATCAGATTTGGAATCTATTTACCAAGTTTGAATGTTTTGCGGGAGTGACTAATTTGATGGTTGTTTAATTTAATTTCTTATTTCCTTAATATTTTTTTAAGGCAATTTTGTGAATTCGTATGTTTGTAGTATATATAGTATTTCCCTTTATGTTGCAATATCAATAGAAAGTATATTGATTCAATGAAATCCTAATACACTATCTTAATCAACAACTAAAAAAAAATCAAGTGATCAGTGGTTATATTCTATGAAAGTTTATTCAAATATGTTGAAACTCAAAATATAAATCTTCAAAACATAGTATCTTATGTTTTAAAATAATTTTCTCATTATTATCGCCTATGTCTGATGACAAATATTTCTTAGAAAATAGTTAAAAGAACAGATAAGAAAAATCATTTGTTCTGGAAGATTTTAATCATGTTTATTTAATAATAATTAGAAGATAATTTGTTTAAAATATAAATAGTGCGTTTCATTAATTAATAATCCAAGAGAGAAACCAATAAGTATGCAAATTAGTTTAAAGAATATGATAGCTTAGATTGAAAATTGTTCGGATGTTAACCTTTGGTTCCATCATTAAGATATTTGAAGCTTAATATATTTTGCCCTGATTTGAATAAATAAAAATTAAAAACTTAGGTTTTGACTTTTAACAATTATTGACTTCAGAATCTTAGGACCTAAAGTGGTACAAGCCCACAAAACTTTACCTTAGCATAGCAAATGCGAATAGTTAATGGACCTACAGAAAGAATATGACAGAAAAGTAGACTATATTTTTATGTGATGGAATATGGTTAACAGTTGTGAAACATATAGTGATTGATAAAAAATGTTATAATTAAAAATGTGAACTATATATGGGAAGCAGAAAATTCTTTAGAGATTAATGAAATATATGATTGTCACAAAATGAAATCAACTTGAACATCGTCAGAAATTAAAGGGATAAAAAAACCACAAATCTATAATATATTATTGAAATCTATGTTTTGTATCTGATAATCATATCTATTAGTAGGGACATGTCCAAGAATGATGTGGTTGATAATTTGAGGTAAGATTTACAACGAAAAGCTTGTTCCTGATATTTTTTCCAATTGTAATCTATAGTTTTAATTGACAATAAAAGGAGTTATAGATTAGAAACAATGTATAGATATCTGATTCTTACACTGTGTTTGGCATGCCGGATTAGTGCATGACTGGAAAATAATCCCGCGTTTGTCAATTTTTTAACACATTTTACGTCATCCATCGGCCCATGACGTTTACCATTGGCAGCTTTCATACATGTGATAATGTATGGCTTCACAGGAGGAGGTATAAGTAGTCCAGTTTCTACTGTTGTGGAGGAAATGCAGAGAACTTTGCTATTTTATCCTTAACCCTAACAAATACTTATAAGAGTTATTCTTCCTAAATTACATTGCTCATGAATTTCAACAATTATAGTGGATTAAGTTGTTATGAGTTGTGATGTCTGAACGATTAGTAGATTAATTAAGGAAATTAATCGGGTTTTAGCGTAGAACAAATCAGGCATGAGCTGATCTGGGTGGATCAGTCCAGAGCTGAATTTCGTTATGGAGCGTGAGCTGATATATGTGGAACAGTTCTGAGCTGAACCGCTTCGTTGGACGTTGAGTGAGTTTTTCTATCGCAAGCTGTTTTGGGGATAACAGCGTAGAGGCTAGCAGCTCTAGGATTTTGATGTTTGAGCATAAGCTGTTAGGAGCTGGAGCGTAAGCTGAATTCAGCTTAGAGATGTTCTGGGTGCCATGAGCTGAGTGTTCAGATCGCGGATGTTGTGCCGCGTCGTTTAGTGGAATCAGTCTGAAATCTGGTACAACATAGCTAATATCTTAGCTCAATTCAGCTACACAACACGCTAATCCTACGGCCAGAAGCATACTTCAATCTTATACTTCTACGCAGACATTAACTACTAAAAACCGAGCTCAAACTACAAGAAATGCTCACCCAAAAGCTCACGCTAGCAGAAGAACGTACGCACAGACTTTTCTCAAAAGCTTCGAAGACCAGCAGCTTCGCGTTTCCACTTCCAGCGCAATTCAACTTCTCAAATGGGTAGCAAATGAAAGAGCTAAGCAAGGGGAAATCAGCGCCACAAAGATCTCCAAAAACAAAGGCTGGATGCGATGGAAATCTAGGGAAGAAATGTCTCGGTAAACAGTAGCTCGACGAGGGTTTGGAGAAGAAGATAAGAAATGGCTGGTTCAAAAATAATTCTAAGTGTCGATCAACACTACTATAAATACCTCTTCAATCCTCGCCTGCTAATTCACTAAGACCCATCGAAGTGTTCAGCAGAAGTCTATCAGCAGCAATCTTCTCTTTTCTTTTCGTAAAAATTCAGCAGCAACAACTAAACAACAATCGCACGAAAACCTTCAAAACGACACCGTTCCAACTTATCAAAACGACGCCGTAGCAAATACCAGCTGACAACAGCTCTCGTAAGCAAATAACCAAGAGCTGGTAACAACTCTCTCTTTAGAACAATCTATCTGCTGGTCGCGAGAAATCACTCCAAACGACGACGTATCTACTAATCCAAACGACGTCACTTTGGTTTCGTAAACATTGCTACCAACAGTTGATCTCTCAAACGAAAAGCTCAAAACGCAGCGTTTCCACTTAATCAAACGACGCCGCTTCTCAACGCTCTTGCATAAGCGCGCTTGCTGATCAGTAGCAACCAACACAACGCAAATCACTACCAGCAGCAAGGAATACTTCACGCCTACGTCATCATATCTATCAACAGCTCTCGCGACTAGTTTCTCAAACCATCTGCTGATCGTTCCACACAAGCGCAACTGCTGAATTCAATAGTCAACACTCCAAAATGCATCATACATCTGCCTCCTCTCACGATGTTATTTTATATATGTGTTACACCTGCACGATCGCCTTACAATTGCTTGACCTAGAGAAGGGAATAGAAAGTTGGGAAGAAAAAGACGGACGTGTACTGTAGAATTGGATGGAAAGGGGAGAGATATAATACAGGAATATTTTGATCAACGAAAAATTATACCACATTTTAATAATATGATATAAAAACGAATCAAACAAAACAATTAAGTGAAGTTTGGGTGGTTAGGAGTTTGATTTTCTCTATCAACACTTGCTCCGGCGAGCCTATCTCACAGATTTGTCATTGCGTTAAATATTGCTAGTGTAGTTTACCGGCTATTGCGTTCGAGGGTTTAATATCGATAAGTAGATTTTCATTAAATATATGATCTTGAAATAAATAAATTATGTAAACTCAATAAGCTGAGAACTTACCTTAGCATGTGAATAAATAAATATAAGCATTCATATTTGATGTTTCTCTATTAACAAATGGTAATAAATGAAATGGACTACTCTTAAACAAAGGGCTTTAATGCTTCGGTGCAGGGCAGTAGACTTGGGTACGAACAATAAATTGTATACGTGCGGAAAGGATACATATCGAACAGATTCTAAATTCAATTCCAAATAATTCAATCGAAATTAAAACCATTCAATTCTTGAATGCAATCATTAAACAACCCTCAAAAATTAAGTCAGGAATCCTCGATTCAAATTTCAAATTGAGCCATTATAAAAACAAAGCAAAATCTACTTTTATTGTAACCATCTATTAGTTCTTAATACAATAACTTGGTTTCTTTTTTCACACATTTTTTTTTATGTTTTATACTAGAGTAAGTTATGATGTTACGTTGGAATGTATGCATAGAATTAGATGATCAAGAGAAAAAAAAAACTGTAATTTTTTCTTAGAAAATTGATATTTTTATTGTATATATTTGTGTGTGTAATCTCTCACTTCAACTAAATTTTCCAGCTCCTACCTATCATCTCCAAACATGAAAATTATTGAAACATTAAACACCGTACGTACTCCCAACTGTCTTCCGTTTCCATATTGTAAGACTTTATCACCTCTTCCCACCATATCATACCATTCACCGCAAGCAGTAAAGTATAGCCAAGATAACTCAGAAGATACGCAGATGGAAGGCGTTTCGACAAATCCAATCCACGGCGGAAGAAGCTACTGGCGGAGGAAGGGATACATGCGGCTGGATTCCCATTCCCGACGGAGGAGAAAGATGCGAATGCGAGTGCTGAAGCTTGATTCCGGTGCTTCCGATGTATCTAGCAGCTGCTGGCGATTCTGGAGGATCAAGCTGACGCCGCCGGTGGAGCTGAAACTCCGCTTCTCTCCGAAGAAATTTATACTCCGGATGCGAGACGCGTATGTCGATATGATGATGAGAATCGCCAGCACGCGGGTGACGGGGAACGGGTTCGGAAGGTTGCCGATTAAGGAGTACGACGAGGGGATGATAGTGGAGATCTACAGGTCTATCGTGGCAGCTCAAGGGAAGTTGGCGCCTCCCCGAGCCGGCGTGGATCGCAGGGGGTAATCTCGATCGAATCTGTGATATCTCCGGTTTTAGCTTTGTGTTTTTCTGATAAATTTGTACCAATGCGAAATGCATTCACTTGCTTGCAAGAATTGGAAAAATGATTTAGCACACTTGTTGATAAGTTCTAACAGTAAGTTTGGTTGGAGAAAACATTATTTTAAAACCATATTTGTGAAAAAATGTGATATTTGGTTCACTTAAAAAAATGTTTTTTGTAGAAATTATATCTTTTTGTTTGTCTACTTCTATCCGTCAAATTATTTAGTAGTTATAGATATTTCTACATGCTATTATCTTTCTTTAATTTCAAAATTCAATCAATTATGATGCTATCTCAATTTCGTCCTCGGTTTCCGACCAGAGAGCTACACCTCACCACCCGAGGAGACCAGATTATGCTTTTGGGTTTTTATGGAGTATTGTCTTATAATTAGAATGGAATATCAGCGGGTGTTCTGGAATATTAGATTGTTGTCCATGAATCCGAAGTTTTAAACGTTCTGAGGTATTTATAGAGAAAGAGATGACGATTGCGTGCACGTAATCTGTCCACTCATGATTAGGTATGTGTTTGACAATTGTAATCAGATCAATCATAACCTAGTATAGGTCTGACAACAACTGAGAACACGTCACCCGAGTTAATAATTTATACGGTATGGGTCTGGCAGCTTTTGGCCTACTCGGGAGATAGTCCTCGGGAGCGATCTTTCGGGTTTCTATAAAGCCTTAACAATGATATGTACTCGGCATCCGAGTACTTTTTCCTTTCTTAATATCAAATTATAATCACAACATTTTTTTAACGGGGAGCTCACGACCATCACCATAAAGAGCCCCCGGATGACCATCGGATTGAGCACAGAGCCTTCAAAGCCACGTCAACTAGATAATCCACATAGGAAAAGGGTCATCCAAGAATTTTAGTAGGAAATATTGGTTCATGTCTACCTTCTCAATCGATTTAGCCAAAAAAACAACTAAATGGATTTTGCCAATGGTACACTGAGAGTTCTTCTCCCCCATATTTTAGTAGTTTTTGCAAAAGATGTTCGCGGGACATCTCATTAAAAAACAAAAGGTACCGATGGACCTAACGAGGTTTTTAACATGAAATTTTCGCATGGACATACTGAAAAAACAAAGCGAAGATCCCACGGTATGACATTGAATTGTCCCAACAAAACATTTATTTTATGTTCAGAGTGCGTGTAGGATGGCGACATTGTATTGATTATAGAAACCATGGATATCTCGGCGACCATATTCTATAATTCCATCCGATATTAATGTTAATATAATTTTAACTATTCTATAATTCCATCCGATATTAAGTCGTCCAACTAGTCATCGTTTCAACCGACTCGGTTTTTATTTTTCTTTGGAAAGAAAGAAACCAGTCGTTTTTGAGTTTGCGAAGAGCAATTAAAATGTGAATATAACAACCAAAGTGATAAGAATCTCGACCTTGTCAAAGAATAAAAAATTTTAGTTTTTGAAATTGATAATCAATCATCAAAATCAAGAAAACTCCTAGTGAGTTGGCGGGGCCAGAGTGGGCTGTGACCCTATTCAGTTGATAGAAGTTCGAAGACCAAATCTATATATATATATAAAAACGAAGTTTTTGCCTAAAATGGGAAGTTCGCGCCAAAACTTATTTCTATTTATAGAAAAGAATTAAAATGTTAACAATATTTACAAGACAGATAAATTAACTTTGTTAGTTTAGAATTTCGAACCAAAATAAATTATCTTTTGTCTTTTAGAATTTCGAGACAATTCATTTATTAAATATTTTGGATTAAAAAAAAATTCGAAAACAGTTACTTTTCTTGAATTCATAGACAAATCAATTAAATAACAATAAAAATAAATTAAAAATGACATAAATGGAAAGCTATTAAAATATTATTAACCATAATTACAAATACAATATATATATATAAATAATAAGGATTTTGTGGTGATATCCTGCCTACCACTCCTCCCCACTTTCATCCGCGTCGCCACGTGTCCCCAATTCATTGGCCGACAAAGAAATTGGAAAATTTGTTTTCCAGCCATCCTAATGCGTCTACGCTAAATAATTAGAACCCCCTTCTCTACCCAATTGTTTTTCCCAGTGCATCGTCTCAGTCTGTCGCCCGTGCCTCCACGATACCGCCGCTCCTCCTCTGCACCGCCGCTCCTCCCCTGCACAGCGACACCGACCTTGCACCGCCTCTCCTCCGCCTGAATCTTTTAATTTTAGGTCTGTAATTTTTGGAATTTTTGAATATTCCCTCAAGGGGTTTTTGAATTGAGCAGTTGTGTAGTCCTCTTACCAGTATGAAAGCTTCCATTATTGGGGAAACAAATGTCATTTAGGGTTGCCATTTAGAAATATAATTCAGTAGAATGTTCAAGAAAAGGAAACAGAATAGACAAAAGCCTATATTTCTCCATATGTTGTCCTCCTTCTCTACTCTGTTTATTAATATTGAATAAGTGAATTTTATGTATTCTGAATCTTTTATCTACGTGAAGTGGTTTGTAGATGTAAAGAATAAATGTACAATATCTATGAATTTAGTTGGACATATATTATTTTGGGATGTGCTTTGATTGATTGACAAAACATGAACTAAGTTGTGGAGCATATGCTGTGTTGAACAATTAGCTATACATAAAATCGATGGCATCAGATTCAAGTGAGCTGTACTGACTCAGAGACATAACTTAGTAGAGTGTTTAATGGGTATTTGAATTTTGACTCCAACAGTGTGATATTGGGAGAGAGTATTGAATTAAATATATTCTTTTAAAATGGGACTGCATTGTGATTAAATAAACTAACTTCTGAATTACATGCTTTTGGTAGCATTTTTTAATTATTATTTTATGGGATATGCTACTATTCATCTTATCATTTAATATTTGTTGTTCCTTCGGGTGGCTACACAATTTTTTTAGCAATGGAAGAAATCAATAGTGACGATCAGATGTACGTTCCCTCCGTTGTTGATGAACGAAAACCGAAAATTGGGATGAGGTTTGCATCAATAGATGAAGCATTTTCGTTCTATAACCAGTATGCCCGAGAAGCAGGATTCAGTGTGAGAATAAATAATAGCAAGAAAAGTAAGATAACAAATGAAGTTGTTTGGAAGCAATTTGTATGTTTTAAAGAGGGATATACTGATGAAATCCGGTCAAGTAAAAAGGAAATACGTGATCAAAATATAAGGAAAAGAGCACGTGGTGGTGTAAGAACTGGTTGTAAGTCAAAACTTACGATTGTCAAAGAACAAACTGAATCTAATTGGATTATCAGTACCTTTAATGAAATTCATAACCATCCACTATCAACTCCTTCAAAGGTACATTTGCTACGCTCACATCGAAGTGTATCAACAGCAAAGAAAACATTAACTCAACAGTTTGCAGAATCCAATGTTCCGACTTATCAACAAATGCGGTTGTTGGAGATAGAATATGGAGGGCCTGAGCATGTAGGTTGCACAGAAAGAGACATTAGAAACTTTGAGAAAGAGCAAAGGGATGAACAAAAAGGTTTTGATGCTGAAACTTTGATTGAGTTCTTTGATTCTGAGAAAGAGAAGAATGCGGGGTTTTTCTTTAGTTATGAAACAGATTCAGATGGAAGATTTTGTAGTTGTTTTTGGGCAGATCATGTATCAAGAGGGGCATACAGTGTTTTTAGTGATGTAGTTATATTTGATACGGCGTATAACACCAACAAATATGGGATGATTTTTGCACCATTTGTTGGAGTCAATCATCATCATCAAACCATTGTTTTCGGTTGTGGATTTTTGAGTGATGAGAAAACTGAGTCCTTTGTTTGGTTGTTTAACAAGCTTATTGAATGTATGCCTGATGGTGCACCAAATGTTATCATTACTGACCAGGATCCTGCTATAAAGAAAGCCATTGCATATGTTTTTCCTCGAACAGTGCACCGATATTGTTTATGGCACATACTAAGTAAATTCTCAGATAAATTGGCCCCTGTGACTTATCGTGATCACTATACAAGTATCAAAAAAGTCATTGAGAATTCTACAACAGCTGCAGAATTTGAACAGTCCTGGCCAGAGGTTATCAAATGCGCTAACTTGGAGAACAATGATTGGTTGTTGTTGATGTATGATATTAGGCGAAAGTGGGTGCCAGCTTATTTCAACCATGTATTCTGTGCAGGAATGTCAAGTAGTCAAAGAGTTGAAAGTTCACACGCATTTTTCAAGAGTTATGTATCTAATAAGAACTCATTGATGGATTTTGTCATTCGTTTTAATAGGGCTCTTTGACACCAACGACACAGAGTTAGTAGCTGATCATGTTGATATAAATGAACATCAGAAGATGAAGTCAAACTGGCCAATGGAAAGTCAAATGGTTAAGGTGTACACGAAAAAAAATGGTTGGAGTTTGAAAGGCAAATATATGAAAGTCACGGATATTTTTTGCAACAAAAAGCCAACAGGGATGAGTGCATGATTTATGATGCAATTAATTTTCAAAGTAGTTCCACCTCAAAACCAAGGATACTCACTCATGATAAGCAGATGGACTACTTATCATGTAGTTGCATGAAGTTCGAATTTGAGGGCATTCCATGTAGGCATATGTTGGCGTTCTTTCGGATCAACCAAGTGTTCAAATTGCCTGATAAGTACATACTTAAGCGATGGACACGAGATGCAAAGGTTGGAGGACAACATTTACTGGGTGAGAAAAATGTTGACAATAATACAGAAAAGTGTTTGATGTCAAGACACTCGAAATTATCTTACAAAGCTGCCATTGTAATTGATAATACATCATTGACTGATGAGGGGACAAATTATTTGGATGAACAATTAGATTTTTCCTTGTGCAAAATTAAAGAAATCAATGTCAGTCGAACAATGAACATCGGATGCCAACAGAAAAAATCCATTGAAGGGGTCCCTTCTATTATAGATCCTTATGAAATCAGAACAAAGGGTTGTGGGAAGCGACTGAAATCTTCAAAGGAGAAGCTAGTGTCCAAGAGCAGACAAGTGTGGACTACGGAGTGTGTCACATGACAAACGCAACTGTCCAATGCTGCATGATAGGTATTTATCAATGATTGATGTGCTTTCATATATTTTTTTCACATGCCACATAATTTTTATTTATTTTGTGCCATTACCAGTTCAAATGTTGACGATCAGTATAGCAAGGATGATGATGACAACACAGATGGAGATGGTTTTGCATCGGTTACTGGTACTGTAAATGTTTAATTTTTAGCATATGCATTGTCTTCAACTGTCTTTTAATGAAAACTTGTATTTAACTGCCTTCATTATTGCAGGTTCTACCAACATGTCTACATGTTTAGGTTCAATGTGATGGAACAGATGTTCTCCTTATGCTTAGATTCAGAGAAACACTCAGAGAGTTGATGTGTTGCTGTTGATTTAGTGTGTTGTTGTTAAAGGGCATGTTTTGCTCTTAAGATTTTGTTACTTCTTGTCATGGAATTTTGGTTTGAGCAACAGATTTGCTCAAGATGAAATATCTATTCTGTAGATTTTTTTACTTTATGGTGGAATTGCACATGCATTTCAACAACAATAATAAGGATTTTTATGTGATCAATCTTCTGTAAATAAACAACAAAAGAAAAAAAAATCGGGATCCCCTGTTTCCTCCATTGACTTAATCAAACTCCAACAAAAGAGATAAAAAAAAAAAAACAAGAGCCCATATTCTAAGTCTTGCTTCAGCTCTTCCAAAAATCGGGATCCCCTGTTTCATTTGCCGGTCTACCAAGTCTTGCTTCAGCTCTTTCCAGAAAATGTGTGCAAATCAACTTTTGCTTCCTCTCTACTCTTAAAAGACTTATGTACGACACCCTTGTATCCTTAAACTTTGGAAGAAGTTTTTATCCACGTGTTATAACTCCCTTTTCACGTCCAACAAACACAACATATGTTTTACAACCTGCCGTTGAACAAGATCTGGAAAGAATAACAAACACAACCATGTTATTTCTATCTTGAATATTCTTAACTAACGAAAGAAATCGATGTGGGAAATTGATTTTTGCATATTCTAATAGAAAGAATCTGATATTCATACAAAATGTAAGCGCATTCGTCTGTCAACTGGATCACTGGATACTTCTATTTTTCTCAGTAGTGCTCTATTCTTCTGTCAATCTTATAACTTGTATGTATCTTGAATCTTAAATTCATCATTCTCATTTGATGTGTCTAATAAAATGAAGAAAAGCTGTGGAACTGATTAGACTTCTATCTATGCATGTCATGCCAAGTTCCTTGCTACTTGTTAAATACAGACATTCAATTAAAAGTTATGTCAAGTTAAAGTTTGATGTACTTGGTTGGGAGAGAGTTCTAAGGTTGTGCCAAAAGAATGATCCTCTAGTTAAGCAACTAGGTTCTGGTTTAGTTTTGGTAGAGTTTCATGAATCCATCCATTATATTCTATGTACCCCATAATTAAGAGAAGAAAACGGATGTCAACAGTTAGCTCTACCTGAGCATGTAGGTTGCACAGAAAGAGACATTAGAAACTTTGAGAAAGAGCAAAGGGATGAACAAAAAGGTTTTGATGCTGAAACTTTGATTGAGTTCTTTGATTCTGAGAAAGAGAAGAATGCGGGGTTTTTCTTTAGTTATGAAACAGATTCAGATGGAAGATTTTGTAGTTGTTTTTGGGCAGATCATGTATCAAGAGGGGCATACAGTGTTTTTAGTGATGTAGTTATATTTGATACGGCGTATAACACCAACAAATATGGGATGATTTTTGCACCATTTGTTGGAGTCAATCATCATCATCAAACCATTGTTTTCGGTTGTGGATTTTTGAGTGATGAGAAAACTGAGTCCTTTGTTTGGTTGTTTAACAAGCTTATTGAATGTATGCCTGATGGTGCACCAAATGTTATCATTACTGACCAGGATCCTGCTATAACGAAAGCCATTGCATATGTTTTTCCTCGAACAGTGCATCGATATTGTTTATGGCACATACTAAATAAATTCTCAGATAAATTGGCCCCTGTGACTTATCGTGATCACTATACAAGTATCAAAAAAGTCATTGAGAATTCTACAACACCTGCAGAATTTGAACAGTCCTGGCCAGAGGTTATCAAATGCGCTAACTTGGAGAACAATGATTGGTTGTTGTTGATGTATGATATTAGGCGAAAGTGGGTGCCAGCTTATTTCAACCATTTATTCTGTGCAGGAATGTCAAGTAGTCAGAGAGTTGAAGGTTCACACGCATTTTTCAAGAGTTACATATCTAATAAGAACTCATTGATGGATTTTGTCATTCGTTTTAATAGGGCTCTTTGACACCAACGACACATGAGTTAGTAGCTGATCATGTTGATATAAATGAACATCAGAAGATGAAGTCAAACTGGCCAATGGAAAGTCAAATGGTTAAGGTGTACAAGAAAAAAAATGGTTGGAGTTTGAAAGGCAAATATATGAAAGTCACGGATATTTTTTGCAATAAAAAGCCAACAGGGATGAGTGCATGATTTATGATGCAATTAATTTTCAAAGT
>KQ997523.1:199634-224172 GCA_001598015.1 Dorcoceras hygrometricum | reverse complement strand
ACGGCGACGGCGGCGGCGCTAGGCGGCGGCGGCGGCTTGTGAGAGGAGAGGGAGGGGCGGCTATGCACTTAGGGTTAGGGTTAATGAGAGTGTTATGTTTAATCAAGTCTCTTAATTCTATATAAATAGATTAAGTGTTGGACTTGGACCGGCCCAACGGGCCCGGGTCCAACAATGAACATTCAGTTCATCTCCACCACCGAGACCTCATCGTAACTCTGATCGCCGATCAGATCGGACCGATCGACTCAGTTTCCGAAACTGAATAATATGATCTGAAAAACCGTTTTTCAGAACCCCAGTGCAAAAAGACCGTTTCGCCCCTCAACAGTGGGAAACCCCGGTTTGACCCCTGTTGACTTTTAGGAAGTCGCACTTTCCGAAATCCTCTTCTCGTGCTCAACACATTGAGCTGAGTATCCATGCGGGAATCTCGAATCTAGTACTTGTGTGACCCTCAATGGTTCAGGGATACAGCTAGCCGTGGGCCCACAACCATTGTGGCTCCGGAATCACAATTCCGGACGTGCCCAACGGATCATGGTAAAGCGTCTAGCAACATCGCCCCATGATCCCCTAGGTATCACTGATAGTGCCTGCAAGAACCATTTGGTCGTGGTTAGCGTACAGTACGGTCCTTTCAATCCATATATCCCGATCAGATCAACGACCATTGGTAAATCGAGAGTCGCTATAGATCCGATAGCTATGCATACATCTTGGAGATCGAATAGTGACATCGCGAGTGTAACTAGGTAAACACATTTACCTAAAACACTTCTAGTACTCTGGCCAGAGATTTATACACTATTATCCTCTCAGATAGCATAGGATATCCACGCATGTCTGCGAGCGGTGAATCCTCGACAACGATGCATCGACTCCTACATGCATCGGGGTCTCACCCAATCCCGACGCCTTATGACCCCAAGAGAGTCGGCAAATGGGTCAAAGTGAGACGCCTATCATGTAGAGTCTCAATGACGTTTCGAGTCGTGAGGACTAATCCGTACAACCAAGACCTCGGACTTATCCACTCGACAAATGGTAACCACTTGGAAAGTCCGAACGAGGGTAGTTCGATAGATCACCAGGTCACTATCTATCTGCATGCTCAGAACATCACAATGTTACCTACCAATGAAACATGGTACTTCTCATCGCAGATACTAGTCTCGAACTCGGGCGGCCTTATCCTCATTTTGACGGCCCAATCGACTAGGAACATGTTCAGAATACACAGCGACTATTAGATGTGTTTCATGATAGCCGTCATACCCACTATCACATCTAACATACGCTTTAGTGCATTCTAGGTATTTACTCAACGCAATTGTGAATCATTACACACATAATGAAAGTAAAGAATGCCATATAATAGAATGTGCATATCATATATAAAGACTGTTTGTACAAGACTCTATAAAACCCACACGCCACAAGTTGGCTAGTTGGGCATCTACTCTAACATCATGTATGCCGGAAAGCTGTCCACGCCATTGACAATTGTTGTGAGTCGGTTGGAACTCCCTTTAACGTTGGCTCATATTATTGGGGACATTAAGGGGGCCGTCCTTCACGACTCAACATTGATGGGTCAATCTTGACACGTGATAGTAAACGGCCTCATATTATTGGGCCCTTACTGGACGTGAGGTGAATACATGGAGGTTGCACCGGCTGAAATCGGAAACTACCTTTCGGGGGTCATGGATGGCTGATATTATTCGGGTCCATGGTCGCTTGATTGGGCTCCGTGTACCCACTAAAGAAACCTGTTTTCTCGATTTCATTAGAGGGTGGTGAAATCGTTAAAATAGTGGGAGGGTAATTCATAAAACTTAACGACCATGTTTTATGTCTTAGCGATTATTTTTATATAGTTAGTAATATATGTCTGTTTTCTTTTCAGTATTACTGCTTAAAAATGGTTTCGATGAAAAACCCGCTCGCTGCTATACTGGATAGCAACAGGTTCACCGGTCTGAACTACCAAGACTGGCTCCGCAACCTCAATCTTGTATTGGCTTCGGAGAAGCTCCTCTATACGATAGAGAAATGCCCTCCGGAGGAAACCCCTGCCAATATCAGCCCTGAGTAGCTGATTACGCTTAACCAATGGCGGGACGACGAGGTTAAAGCTCGATGCTATGTGATGGCATCGATGTCCAACGAAATGCAACGGCGCTTTGAGAAGACAAAGTATGCCTCTGCCATACTCTTTCATCTCAAGGAACTATACGGGGAGAACTCTCGACATGAGAGGTTCATGGCTGTCAAGGAGCTGATGACGAGCCGCATGCGCGATGGGACTTCGGTCCGCGAGCGTGGGGTTCGTATGATTGGGCTCGTTGAAAAGCTGTCGGGCCTTGATATCACACAAGGCTGGGCATTGGAGGAGGAACTGCAAGGAGTACCTCGAGCAGTTGCGAACTGCAAAAGGTATGTTCTATATTGAAATAAATATGTCTCTTAATTCAACTTCTTGGGTACTTGATACCGGATGTGGATCTCATATCTGCAATGATTTGTAGGTGATGACAAGAAGTCGACGTCTTAGAGAGGGTGAGACCCACTTGAGGCTTGGCAATGGAGCAAGGATTGCTGCTATAGCTATAGGAGATGTTTACTTATTTCTATCTTCTGATTTTAAGTTGTTATTGAGAAACATTTTATTTGTTCCCGAATTAATAAAGAAAATTATTTCTGTTTCTATGCTTGATAGTGATGGATATTCTTGTATGTTTGCTAATTCTATTTGCAATATTTACAAGAATGAATGTTTAATTGGAATTGGGGAACGCGAAAACGATTTATACACCTTAAAATTAAAAGACGTTCCAACTCGCGATGTCGAATCACATACAACAACGATTAAACGGAAACAAGATAACTTGAACCCAGCACAACTTTGGCACGCTAGGCTAGGTCATATTTCTCTAAGCAGGATGAACAAGTTAGTTAGAAGTGACCTATTTGATCTGTCAGACATTAACTCTCTACCGACTTGTGAATCCTGTCTTAAGGGAAAGATGACCAAGCAACCCTTCAAGGGAAAGGGTGAGCATGCTCAAGGCCTATTTGGACTTGATCCATACTGATGTGTGCGGCCCATTTAGTATTGGTACTAAATACGGTCACACATACTTCATCACCTTTACCGACGATCACTCTAGGTATGGGTACCTGTACTTGATGAAGTACAAGTCTGAATCCTTTGAAAGGTTCAAAGAATTCAAGGCTGAAGTAGAAAATCAATTAGGCAAAAGTATTAAAGCACTTCGATCCGATCGAGGTGATGAATACTTAAGTACTGAGTTTCAAGAATGCGCTCGAAACGGCGTTAATGTTGTTGAACAATGTCCACACCCAGGCAGTGGATAAGACTCCGTATGAGATATGGATGGTCAAACCATCCAAGTACTCATTTATAAGGATTTGGGGATGTCCTGCTTACGTGAAGCAGACAGTGGGAGATAAGCTGGATACGAGATCCATCTTATGCTACTTCATTGGGTATCCAAAGAATTCCATTGGATACTACTTCTACTATCCCAGCGAAACAAAAGTGTTTGTTTCTAGAAATGCCACCTTTATGGAAAGGGAATTTCTACTTGATAGAAAGGGCAGAATAGTAGAACTCGAAGAGGTTCGAGATCCAATCGAAGTACCGAGTGAATCTCCCACACCTACAGAGCCAATACCAGAAATGGTCGCACCTAGGAGATCCGAAAAGATTCCTAGGGCTCCTGAGAGATATGATTTTCTCCTTGAAGATGATCAAGATGATCAAGTTGTTGGATCTGATCCAAGAACTTTCAAGGAGGCAATTTCCGATGCTGATTCCAATTTGTGGCTTGAAGAAATGCAGTCTGAGTTTGACTCAATGCATGCCAACCAAGTTTGGACTCTTGTTAACCCTCCCGAAGGAATTATTCCTATTGGGTGTAAATGGGTATACAAGACGAAACTTGGACCTGATGTTAAGGTAATGACCTACAAGGCGCGACTGATCGCGAAAGGTTACACTCAAAGGCAAGGTGTTGACTATGATGAAACCTTCTCGCCAGTCGCAATGTTCAAGTCAATTAGAATTTTGTTAGCCATAGCCTCATGGTACGACTATGAGATATGGCAAATGGATGTGAAAACTGCGTTCCTTAATGGAAACATTAAGGAAGAGATCTATATGACGCAGCCTGAGGGTTTCACATCTGTTGGAAGCGAGCATAAGGTATGCAAGCTTCAGAGATCGATCTACGGTCTCAAACAAGCATCGCGAAGTTGGAACATGAGATTCGATGAAACAATTAAGGAATTTGGTTTCATCAAGAATCCCGAGGAGCCATGTGTTTACAAGAAGGTAGTTAAAAGCGCTGTGACATACTCGTACTTTATGTTGACGACATTCTACTCATTGGGAATGATGTAGGAATGCTGCAGTCAACTAAAGTATGGTTGTATATTAGATTTTCGATGAAGGACATGGGTGAAGCATCCTATATTCTAGGAATACAGATCTATCGGGATAGATCTAAACGGATGCTCGGACTCACCCAAGCTACCTACATCGATACCATACTTAGAAGGTTCTCTATGGAAGAGTCCAAGAGAGGACACATACCTATGTGCCACGGGATCACTCTATCTAAGTCTATGTGTCCAAAGACTAATGAGAAGATAGAGAGTATGGAACATGTACCATATACCTCGGCAATAGGTAGTATTATGTATGGCATGATCTCGACTAGACCGGATGTCGCATATGCTCTGAGTGTCACGAGCCGCTACCAGGCCAACCCCGGCCAATTGCATTGGAAGGCTGTGAAGGATATTCTTAAGTACTTACGAAGGACTAAGAATATATTCATGGTCTATGGGGATGGTGAACTGAAACTGGAATGCTACACTGATTCTAGCTTCCAGTGTGACGTGGATGATTCGAAATCAACCTCTGGATTTGTATTCATGCTCAATGGTGGTGCTGTCTCTTGGAAGAGTTCCAAGCAAGACACCATCGCGGATTCAACCACTGAGGCTGAGTACATCACAGCATCAGCCGCTGCTAAGGAGGCCGTTTGGATAAGGAATTTCGTCAAAGAGTTGGGCGTCATTCCTAATGGAGTTGGTCCAGTCCCGGTGTACTGCGACAACACGGGCTATTAGATGTGTTTCATGATAGCCGTCATACCCACTATCACATCTAACATACGCTTTAGTGTATTCTAGGTCTTTACTCAACGCAATTGTAAATCATTACACACATAATGAAAGTAAAGAATGCCATATAAGTAAATGCGAATATCATATATAAAGACTGTTTGTACAAGAGTCTATAAAACCCACACGCCACAAGTTGGCTAGTTGGGCACTATTAGATGTGTTTCATGATAGCCGTCATACCCACTATCACATCTAACATACGCTTTAGTGCATTCTAGGTCTTTACTCAACGCAATTGTAAATCATTACACACATAATGAAAGTAAAGAATGCCATATAAGTAAATGCGAATATCATATATAAAGACTGTTTGTACAAGAGTCTATAAAACCCACACGCCACAAGTTGGCTAGTTGGGCATCTACTCTAACACTGAATACATGAGAATTTTCAAGTAGCACGGAATCTGTTTTTCAAATCTCACAGCATGCTGCTTTTCGAAAAATGCCTTCCCAGAAATTGGTTCTTTTAAAAAATAAATATACTCCTTGCTGCGTTGAAGGGGAGACTTGTTTTAATCTTGAAGCAAGACAATATTTCGTAACCCTTTTTGATTCCCACAAAAAGGGGGAGAAATGATTCAAACCATAAACATCCGTGCATATGTGTATTCAGGTTTGTGTAAATCAAAAAGGGGGAGATTGTTGGATCTGTGTTTACAGATCAGAATCTGAATTTTGAAATACACAAAATCTACTGTTTATTTACTAACAGTTTAATTGAGATGTGCAGATCTGACTTAGAGACGAACCAGATCTGATACTGTAGAGGAACCAGGTCTGATACTGTAGCTGAACCAGATCTGGTACTGTAGCTGAACCAGATGAGATCCAATATACTGCAGCTAAACCAGATCTGATGAGAATCTGATACCGTAGCTGAACCAGATCTGATACTTTAGCGGAACCAGATCTGGGAATAGTAAAACGCGATTTCAGAGGCTTAAACGAAGGAATTTGGCCAAAAACAGAGGAGCTCACTGCAATGCAGTGAGTTTTTTCTCGTTGGACCATTTCTGAGGGCCTAGGGTGAATGAACTCCTTTTTCATTTTTCAGGAAAACTCTTTTTAAAAATATTTTACAATCCTTCGGCTTAACTCAGAGTTACCAGCTCAAAGAATGTCAGTGTAATCTGTCCTCTCGAATAACAAAACAAATGTGCGGAAATAACTTTATTAGATAGTGAACAACTTATAAACTGAATGCAATAATAATATAAGGTGCGAAAGTTTGTTTATGGAAGTTTGGAGCGGAAACTACTACGTCTCCCCTTCTTCCTTGTTCAGGAAGGATAGAAGAAGAATTTGATTATTAGAGCCTCTGTAACAACCCAATCACACCAGCCTCAACTGTGTGAACTTCTAGCACTTTCCAAACGAATACAGACTCCTAATCTGTAATGTAGCTAGTTTGAGCTCTGAGCTGCCTAAACTAAGAACGCTCTTACACATTATATTTCAGATATACACTCGAAAGAATAAAATACAGAGTGTTATAACAACTCACAAATACGACACAGTAAATTTTGATATCAACAATCAGTATGCACCATATCTCTTGTTATCTCGTCTCATGATGTATGTGTATGTTTTCCAGCAGCTTGTCATCTATATATAATTTTTTTCTCCAACGATCATTAAATGAGCAAATAGAAGCAATCCTCTTTAAAATAAAACAATGGCCCGCCACATTAAATGCTTCGTTTAATGCTTGATTTGAGGACTGGTCTGAATATATGAGAATTTTCAAGTAGCACAGAATCTGTTTTTCAAATCTCACAGCATGCTGCTTTTCGAAAAATATCTTCCCAAAAATTTGTTTCTTTTCAAAAATAAATATACCCCTTGTTGCGTTGAGGGGGAGACTTGTTTTAAATATTGAAGGGAAGACAAGATTTCGTAACCCTCTTTGATTCCCACAAAAAGGGGGAGAAATAATTCAATCCATAAACATTCGTGCATATGTTTATTCAGGTTTTGTGTAAATCAAAAAGAGGAACATTGTTGGATCTTTGTTTACAGATCAGAATCTGAATTTTGAAATACACAAAACCTGCTGATTATTTACTATCAGTTTAATTAAGATGTGCAGATCTGACTTAGAGACGAACCAGGTCTGATACTGTAGCTGAACTAGATCTGGTACTGTAGCTGACCCAGATGAGATCCAATATACTGCAGCTAAACCAGATCTTATGAGAATCTGATACCGTAGCTGAACCAGATCTGATACTCTAGCAGAACCAGATCTGAGAATTGAAAACGTGATTTCGGAGGCCTAAAAGAAGGAATTTGGCCAAAAACAGAAGAGCTCACCACGTACTAGTGAGTTTTGCGTGAAGAAGATGAGCTCAGATCTGGATCAGAAGCTATAAAGATCAAAGGAATCAGATCTGAGAGCAATAGGAGCATTGAGGAAAAACAAAGAAGACGGATGAATCAGATCTGAATAAGTAAATTCAAACGAAAGTATTGTCACATCAATTCACAAGAAGACAAAGAACTTTAAATAGCCACACCAACACATGTGCCTTGAAAAGAGCTAAAGGTGCACACAAAGTAAATAAAGCCTCCAGAAGCATTATATACAAATGACACAAAGTACAACTTGTCGGAAGACTTTTACAACGGGAAGAAAACTTGTGTCCAACGGCTATATCAAAGTGGGAGGCCATTTATACAATTAGAACTGATGAATACAAATGACAATGAACAATGAAAAGTTGTTCGAAGGGAAGATAAATTAGAAGCGAAGCTATCAACTATCCAAAACAGAGGAGCTTATTGTATCAGTTGGCGGCTGAGCTAAATTTAACTTTGAAGAAGCTCTTCCTAGTTGTGTGAGATTTTATTTTCAAGAGTTGTGCTTACACTGTAAAACTCAGACACAGAGATTCACTCACATATATACAAGATATGTGCGAAACAGTACAGTGAGTGAATCACAAACCAAACACCAAATCTGTGTCTTGCACGAAGACGTTAAACTCTGTGTATGTAGCTTTTATCACTGAGACATAAAAGAAGTGATTGAGTGAACACAGCTGAGAGCTGGTGTAGATTCTAGGAGTTTAGATTTAGGCAGTGGCTAAGTCCCAAATCTGATCGGGTCTGCGGATCAAATCTTCTAGTGGATGCCTTCCAGATTTGGAAGAAGGGGAGACGTAGGATATTGAGATCCGAAATTCTAGAAACAAATTTGTTCGTTATTTACAGCTTTCTGCATTGCATATTTCATAAAATCTGTTGGATGAGCTTTCGATTTTCAGAGACCAGTTTGGGTTGTTTTCCACATGATTTTAATCATATCCAATCTGCTTCTCGGTGCAGAATCTTTCAAGAACATTGATCTATTGCAGCTCAGTTTTTTTTTACAGAGATCTGGTACCATATTTGAGCGCCGCTCAGATCTGAAACCTTGCTGTTTTTCAAATAATTTTAAACATGCATGGTTTTTGTTTCATATTCGATCTTAACAAGTGGCATCAGAGCGGGTTGTTCTTGAAAGTGCATTTTAAATCGAAAACTTTTAAAGTTTTAATTATTTGGAGCTCCGGTAGTGTTTTCAAATCTGTTTTATCTTGCGAAAGCTCTCTGTGCTACAAAATCATTTTACGAGTTTTAAAAACACATTTTATGAAGATAGGGGGAGTAATGTCTATTGAATTACAGAGCAGTTTCTCGAAAGGAAATTGCAGCAATATCTCTTCTGATGAGCTGACACGATTGCACGATATCTGTGTGTACTCCAAGTTCTCTAGGTTTGACAAGGCTAAATCTTAGAGAAAAATTGAAGAGATTCTGTAAATTGAATCCGCAATTATTCTTATGGTCTGAATATATGAGAATTTTCAAGTAGCACGGAATCTTCTTTTCAAATCTAACAGAATGCTGCTTTTCGAAAAATGTCTTCCCAAAAGTCGGTTTCTTTTCAAAAATAAATATACGCCTTGCTGCGTAGAGGGGGAGACTTTTTTTAAATCTTGAAGGGAAGACAATATTTCGTAACCCTTTTTTTGACTTCTTGAGGTAAAATTGAAGAGTCGGAACCCATTTGTTTCCACCATTCGTGAGCTGTCAAACCCTTAGTTCATATTGGAGTTGACACTCCAGTTTATCTCGCCTTGCGTGATAAAAGACTCAAGATATATCAAACATCTCTTCTATCGATGGTGCAAACCAATATCTGCAATGATCCAATTTATTTCAATTGTTCTCCAAACTTTTCTGTGGATCTTACAGATCCCATGATTTTAGATTCATTAATTTTAGATGTTCAAATTCAGGGAGATGAATTTCATCCATGCAAAAACTTCGCAATTATGTACAGAGTCTACTTCAGACCTCTGTCTTCTCAATTAAATCCAAAATACAACAGCCTACCTGCTTCGAAAGAAGAGACAGTATTTTTGCAAATAGATGCGGAAAGGCCTACGGTCTTTACGCCCAAAAGACTCAAATGGAATGAAATAATCATTCCAGAACAATTCATAATTAATACTCCTCAAATTCCCAGAAACATAGAACGTAGAGATATTTCTCAAATAATAGAAGAAGAAGATGGCAAAATAACAATAAAATTTAATTCACAAATTCAAAACTCAAAAATTCCTAATTTCCAAAGATCTCAATCTTCGAGACATTCCTTTTCGACTGTCTCAAGAAATACTCAAAAATATGAATTTACAACTCCTCTTTCTAAACCTCAATCAGAACACTCTTCTCCTCAAATTATTCCCCTCCAATTTCTCCTTCAGTTTCCAGTATGATTAATATGATCAGTTCTGGAAAAGAATTCAAACCAGATTATGACTATTTAAACAAAGAAGCTGAAGATAAAATTCATGATTCAAAAAGAATTTGGTATAAACAATTAGATAAACCAATCAAACAGAAAATTGTTAATGCATGGATAATCAAAATGAAAACAATTAAATCAAATATTCCTTTTTACACTTAAACCAATCAAACAGAAAATTGTTAATGCATGGATAATCAAAATGAAAACAATTAAATCAAATATTCCTTTTTACACTTTCCTAACAATCTTCTTTTCGGCAGAAGGAATTAATGATTATCAAAACCAATCTGTCATACATGTTAATACAACTCTTCATAAAAAATGGACGCTCAGTAACAATGAGACTGTTACAGCTGTTCATCCTGCTCTTAAAAAATTACAACTCAATACTCCAAAAGGTGACGTCATAGCGGATCCATTTAAACGTGGACGCAATGACAAAGAACCTGTTAATACAGAAGATATTAATAAAATTTTTTAACAAAATAATTTAACAGAAATAAATACCTCAAGTACTTCTAATAAAATTAATCATCCTGAAATTAAAAACAATCAAAATCCTCAAACTCATTCTGCTGAGGATGTTAATCCAAAACAACACATTTCCTCTGATTCCAGTACATCTTCAGACGATGAAACTGAGTCAGATAATAATCCTCCTCCAACAGTACAAGTAATTACAAAAGATAAAAAAGAAGCAATTCTTGAATTAGTACACCAAATACCAGATCAAGAAACTCAAAAGCAATATCTTCATATACTCAAAGATTTAATTCTTGATGAATCTAGTTCAAAACGTGATCCAGTCAAAGAACATTTTAGTTTAAGTACTTTATTTAATAAATATCCTCAACAAAGTATTCTCAAACAGGTTACTAGAAAAGTTCTTCAAACAGAAGTTAATCTCCTCAAAAAACAAGTTAATCAACTTCAAAAAGATTTATTTTCTCTTAAAGAAAAAGATGTAGAATTAGAAACCAAATTAATACTCCTTACTTCTCAAACTCCTATACCTGTTCAAAACTCTATACCTATTGATAACATCAATGAAATCAATATCCACAGCTTAGATCAATCTTCAACAAGTAATTTTATTAATTCAATCCAAAAAATAGATTTTCAAAAATGGTATGTTCATATTCAGTTAGTTATTGAAGATTTCAAAATCACTTTAATTGCCTTACTAGACTCTGGAGCAGATCATAATGTTCTCAGAGAAGGTATAGTTACCTCAAAATATTACGAAAAGAGAACACAACAATTATATACTGCTAACTCAAAACCCTTAGATGTTAGGTATAAGTTATCAAACGCACATATCTGTAACAATAATTACTGTTTCAAAAATGTTTTCACATTAGACCGTGACATATCTTTAGCTATGATTCTCGGAACTCCCTTTCTTACTCAAATATACCCATTCCAAGTCAATGATAAAGGTGTATCTACTAGGATTCATAGTCAAAACATTCACTTCCCTTTCATCACACCCGTCAAACAAAAAGAAATCTTCCTGTTACAAAATTCCTCAATCTTCAAACAAATTAATATTATTCATAATAAAAAACAACATATTAATTCCTTACAAGAAGTTCTCCTTCAAAAATATTATAAACAATATTCGTCAAATTCATTAGATAATAGTGCAAAAATATTCATTATGTCAGTCATAAACAATAGGTTAAAATTCATAGATCAATTAGGTCAGATTCAAACAGGTCTTTGGCTCAGACCGTATCATACATATTCTCTTTTCCTTTATCTTTTCAAAATATTTCTTTTACTTAAATATTCCAATAGTACTCAAATCATCTCTTTAAATACCCCGTTTTTCGGTAACAATTTTTCATATTTCATTCTACATCTTCTTGATATTGTTTCCTCTCTTCATTGCCTTTACACAAACCCAGTTGTCCCAAAAATGGATCCTGCAAAACACAAGCAAAATATTCAAACAGCAAAGGATTATGAAATGCCCAAAATACCTTCAAAACAATTAGTTCAATTACCCCCATTTTCATATTTCATTCTACATCTTCTTGATATTGTTTCCTCTCTTCATTGCCTTTACACAAACCCAGTTGTCCCAAAAATGGATCCTGCAAAACACAAGCAAAATATTCAAACAGCAAAGGATTATGAAATGCCCAAAATACCTTCAAAACAATTAGTTCAATTACCCCCATCTACACCTTCAAAAACACCCACTCAAAGACCCACGGGTCAATTTCCTCCCCTTACTTCAAATTACAATAGATACAGTCCACTCCAAAATCTCCCTACAAATCAGTTCTGGCTACCCCTTCAAAACAGATCCAAAATTCTCAAAACCTTCAATCTAATGATGAGTACAAATATGTTTCCAAACCGTGGTCTGAAAACCTCGGTTTTGCTCCTCTTTACTGAACTCCCTCAAAGTGTCAAAAAACAAGATTATATCAAACGACGTTTTTCCTCTTCTCAATACTGGGAATCCGACAACCCAGATAAACTTCAAAAATACTATGAATTCATTTTAGTAGACACTGACTCTGTGGAGATAGGCCACAGAACATGTTCAAAATGAGATAATATTTATTCAAAATGCATCATCAAGCAGGTCATTACAGCCACCCAATGGGATGGTATTTTCAAAACCCGTTTATTTATGTTAATTTTCAACCTCACTCTTTCAATTATATTAATTACAAAAATGCCTGGTTCAAAGCTTTTTACCTTCGTCCTTTTTCTCATTCATGGTTCTTCACTTTTCATACTGGATGCGATTCAAACTTCCTATTTGGTTTCATGAATGGTGGAAAGAAATGGGTTCCGACTCTTCAATTTTACCTCAAGAAGTCAAAAAAGGGTTAGAGGTTTTCTCCGAATCCTCTTGCCTTAATAATTTCCAAAAACCCCTCAAATTTCATGCTGAGTTTAAAGTTCCATGGATTTTTGCATGGGATTTTTATTTTCAAAAGCTTTACCCTGATCCAGTTCATTTTTCACTGGTTCACATTCATAAGATCAAATGGTGGGGCAAATACCAGACCCACCTCTGCAATGAACATGTTGTTCGCAATTTCATAGCCACAGGTCAAAAACCCAAATACTCTTCAAATTAGCAGAAACTTGACGCTCCTGCTCAACCCCAAACACCTCAAACTCCAAAAGAACCAGACACTCAAAAAACTTTCTTTGACCAATTCAAAAATGACCCAGAGTTTCAAAATAAACTTTTTGAATTTATGGCTTCATGCTCCTCAAAGACTGCAAAATCAGAAGAATCGGTCTCTTCCGACCCTTTCGGTGGACCGAATGCTCAAGATCCTTTTGATTTTTAAATCATAAGGAGATTTAAAAAAAAAAGATTTATCTTTCTGTTTTTCAAACATTGGCCAGAAGTTTCTCGGTGAAACGTGTGCCACTTTCTCAAATGGCGAGAAGTTTCTCAGTGAGGGGAGACATGTTTTAAATCTTGAAGGGAAGAAAATATTTCGCAACCCTTTTTGATTCCCACAAAAAGGGGGAGAAATAATTCAAACCATAAACATTCGTGCATACGTTTATACAGGTTTGTGTAAATCAAAAAGGGGGAGATTGTTGGATCTGTGTTTACAGATCAGAATTTGAATTTTGAAATACACAAAACCTGCTGATTATTTACTAACAGTTAATTGAGGTGTACAGATCTGACTTAGAGACGAACCAGATCTGATACTGTAGATGAACCAGGTCTGATACTGTAGCTGAACCAGGTCTGATACTGTAGCTGAACCAGATGAGATCCAATATATTGTAGCTAAACCAGATCTGATGAGAATCTGATACCGTAGATGAACCAGATATCATACTTTAGCGGAACCAGATCTGAGAATAGGAAAACGCGATTTCGTAGGCCTAAACGAAAGAATTAGGCCAAAAACAGAGGAGCTCACTGCATTGCAGTGAGTTTTTTCTCGTTGGACCATTTCGGAGGGGGTAGCACTGACCAGATCTAAATAATGCACATAAGCAGTCAAAGCTGACCAGATCTGACACTGTAGCACACCGGATCGGAAGAGAGCGGGAAAAGACAAGAAGAGCTGGATTATATGTGAAGAGAAGATATGCTCAAAGCTGGATCAGATTGTGAAGAGCAAATGATCTCGAAGCTCGATCAGATGTGAAGAAGATGAGCTCAGATCTGGATCAGAAGCTATAAAGAGCAAAGGAATCAGATCTGAGAGCAACAGGAGCATTGAAGAAAAACAAAGAAGACGGATGAATCAGATCTGAATAAGTAAATTCAAACGAAAGTATTGTCGCATCAATTCACAAGAAGACAAAGAACTTTAAAATTTGTCGGAAGACTTTTACAACGGGAAGAAAACTTGTGTCCAACGGCTATATCAAAGTGGGAGGAAATTTATACAAGTAGAACTGATGAAGACAAATGACGACGAACAATGAGAATTTGTTCAACGGGAAGATAAACCAGAAGCGAAGCTGTCAACTATCAAAAACAGAGGAGCTTATTGTATCAGTTGACAGCTGAGCTAAATTCAGCTTTGAAGAAGCTCTTCCAGTTGTGTGAGATTTTATTTTCGACAGTTGTGCTTACACTGTAAAACTCACACACAGAGATTCACTCACATATATACGAGAAATGTGCGAAACAGTACAGTGAGTGAATCACAAACCAAACACCAAATCTGTGTCTTGCACAAAGACGTTAAACTCTATGTATGTAGCCTTACTCACTGAGGCATAAAAGAAGTGATTGAGTGAACACAATTGAGAGCTGGTGTAGATTATAGGAGTTCATATTTGGGCAGTGGATAAGTCCCAAATCTGACCGGGTCTGTGGATCAAATCTTCTAGTGGATGCCTTCCAGATTTGGAAGAAGGGGAGACGTAGGATATTGAGATCCGAACTTCCAGAAACAAATTTGTTCGTTATTTACAGCTTTCTGCATTGCATATTTCATAAAATCTGTTGGTTGAGCTTTCGATTTTCAGAGACCAGTTTGGGTTGTTTTCCGTATGATTTTAATCATATCCAATCTGCTTCTCGGTGCAGAATATTTCCAGAACATTGAGCTATTGCAGCTCATTTTTTTTACAGAGATCTGGTACCATATTTGAGCGCCGCTTAGATCTGAAACCTTACTGTTTTTCAAATAATTTTAAACATGCATGGTTTTTGTTGCATATTCGATCTTAACAAGTGGTATCAGAGCGGGTTGTTCTTGAAAGTGCATTTTAAATCGAAAACTTTTAAAGTTTTAAATATTTGCAGCTCTGATAGTGTTTTCAAATCTGTTTTTATCTTGCGAATGCTCTCTGTGCTACAAAATCATTTTAAGAGTTTTAAAAACTCATTTATGAAGATAAGGGGAGTAATGTCTATTGAATTACAGAGCAGTTTCTCGAAAGGAAATTGCAGCAATATCTCTTCTGATGAGCTGACACGATTGCACGAGATCTGTGTGTACGCCAAGATCTCTAGGTTTGACAAGGCTAAATCTTAGATAAAAATTGAAGAGATTCTGTAAATTGAATCCGCAATTATTCCTATGGTCTGAATATATGAGAATTTTCAAGTAGCACGGAATCTTCTTTTCAAATCTAACAGAATGCTGCTTTTCGAAAAATGTCTTCCCAAAAATCGGTTTCTTTTCAAAAATAATGTTAGAGTAGATGCCCAACTAGCCAACTTGTGGCGTGTGGGTTTATAGACTCTTTTATGAAACAATCTTTATATATGATATTCGCATTTATTTATATGGCATTCTTTACTTTCATTGTTTTTTATGATGATTAACAATTGCGTTGAGTAAAGACCTAGAATACGCTAAAGTGTATGTTAGATGTGATAGTGGGTATGACGGCTATCATGAAACACATCTAATAGTCACTGTGTATTCTGAACATGTTCCTAGTCGATTGGGCCGTCAAAAGGTCTTGGTTGTACTGATTAGTCCTCACGACTCGAAACGTCATTGAGACTCTACATGATAGGCGTCTCACTTTGACCCGTTTGCCGACTCACTTGGGGTCATAAGGCGTCGGGATTGGGTGAGACCCCGATGCATGTAGGAGTCGATGCATCGTTGTCGAGGATTCACCGCTCGTAGACATGCGTGGATATCCTATGCTATCTGAGGGGATAATAGTGTATAAATCTCTGGCCAGAGTACTAGAAGTGTTTTAGGTAAATGTTTTTACCTAGTTACACTCGCGTGTCACTATTCGATCTCCAAGATGTATGCATGGCTATCGGATCTATAGCGACTCTTGATTTACCAATGGTCGTTGATCTGATCGGGATATATGGATTGAAAGGACCGTACTGTACGCTAACCACGACCAACTGGTTCTAGCAGGCACTATCAGTGATACCTAGGGGATCATGGGGCGATGTTGCTAGACGCTCTTACCATGATCCGATGGGCAAGTCCGGAATTGTGATTACGGAGCCGCAATGGTTGTGGGCCCACGGCTAGCTGTATCCCTGAACCATTGAGGGTCACACAAGTACTGGATTCTAGATTCCCGCACGGATACTCAGCTCAATGTGTTGAGCATGAGAAGAGGATTTTTGGGAGTGCGACTTCCTAAAAGTCAATAGGGGTCAAATCATGATTTACCGCTGTTGAGGGGCAAAACGGTCATTTTCAACTGGGGTATTGAAAATAGTTTTTCAGATCATAGTATTCAGTTTTGGAAACTGAGTCGATCCGTCCGATCTGATCGGCGATCGGAGTTACGATGAAGTCACGGTGATGGGGATGAACTGAATGTTCATCCGTTGGAGCCGGGCCCGTTGGGCCGGTCCAAGTCCATCACTAAGTCTATTTAATATAGACATAGGCTTCATAACAACATACATAACTCATTACACATTACTCTCTTAACCCTAAACCTAGTGTGCGCCGCCCTCTCCTCTCACTCAAAGCCGCCGCCGCCTAGCGCCGCCGCCGCCGCCTAGCGCCGCCGCCGCCGCCGCCTCCTTCGCCGGAAATTGTTCCGGCCAATCTTTCGAGTAGAATCCGTCCATGCCGATCTCGTTAGGCCTTCTAGTGCAGGCTGATGAAGGAGTCTCGTATCCGGTCGTGGGCCTGATTGACGTTGTCTACCGCCGCCTACCGTGAAGAGCCGGTTTCCTCGCGAAACTGGTCGGAGCCAGGCACGAGTTGCCAGCAAGGTAATCAATCAAACCCCCTATGAATGGTCATAGCATGATTGTTTTAGAATTGTATTGATCATCTCCCGGCCCAATTTTTGTTCTTCCGCTGCCTCGCCGGGAGGCGTGACCCGGATCCGCCGTGGTTCCCCGGAAGTTGGCCGCCGGCCGCCGCCATGTGCGGCGGCCCCTCTCCCCGCCGCGCGCATGTGCGCGCGCATCATCGCGCGTCGCGCGCGAGAACCAGTGCGCTGGCCGCGCTTGGTTGCGCGACAAAGCTGTTGGACAGCGGCCGTTCACGCCGCGCGATGGGCGCCTTCACGTTGCGCGCTGGCCACGCGATTGGAGGCCGAGGGGTTGCATGCTCGTTGCGCTATGGTGGCCGGTCGTTACGATTGATGTTGCACAATCTGTTGCGCATGGTTGTGCGATGGTGGGCTGGCCGGTGGCTATTGCGTGCGCCACTGTCGGGCGCCAGCTGTGAGGTGGTGCCGCGCTTGGTGCGGCGGCGTGCGGCCATGCGCCGCACGCGATGCTAGCGACGGCCGTCGTCGTGCGGCCGCCGTCCGGCGATTCTCTGGCGATGTCGTGATGGCTGAATTCTCCTAGGGTTTTGTTCAGGCCTGTCCCGGGCAGCCCGTGAAGTTTTCGGGCCAATATACGATATCGGGCCCGTTTTGGTCGATTTTGAAATTTTGAGATTTTTGGGCCCAAAGTTGTTTTAAGCCCAATATGATATAATTAAAATTAGAAAAATGTGATTTTAATTGTAAAATATGATTTTATAATGAAATATGATTTTGTTGATTAAAATTTGATTTTATCGACAAAATACGATTTTATTATAAAATGCGATTTTATGATTAAAATATGATTTTGCGATAAATAATAGGATATTTAATTTATGCATGTTAATTAGATTATCTGCATGATTGGGATGATCGAGAGTCGTTCCCAATTTGTTAGGTTTATGCGATAGGTTTTTGTGATTCGGTTTGTAAATATTTTGATTATCATTTAAAGTGGGCCTGTTTGTGGCCCGTTCCCATCCCTTGATAAATGTATCCCTTGTATGTCATGATAAATTTAAATGTAAATTACTAGATTTAGTGGGAGGACATCCGAAGACGGTGGACAATGACGATCAAGAATATTGAAGACCGAAGATCTGTAAAACCGAAAGCATTGTAATAGGATTGCATTGCATATTGCATTACCCCTAGGATTGGACCCAGGTCCGTGGCTGGCAACCACGGACCTCATAGCTCTCGCGATCGATCATCCCAATATTTATATATGTGATATATAGTTAGTTGAATCCGCATGTTGCATGTTTTTAAATTTGATTTAAAATAAATGCATGAGACCAAATTTTCAAATATAAAATCCCTCGTTTTAATTACGATTTAAAACTAATATCAAGACAAATGTTTATTCGATAAACTAAAGGGTATTTAAAATTGTTTAAATTTCCCTACCTTTCATCAACAATGGGTGTACGTCGATGCTACCCGTATACATGGCCCGGTTCATAGTATTGAGGGGGTCATGTATGCCGGAAAGCTGTCAACGCCATTGACACTCGTTGTGAGTTCGGTTGGAACTCCCTTTAACGTTGGCTCATATTATTGGGGACGTTAAGGGGACCGTCCTTCATGACTCAACATTGATGGGTCATCTTGACACGTGATAGTAAACGGCGTCATATTATTGGGCCCTTACTGACGTGAGGTGAATACATGGAGGTTGCACCGGTTGCAATCGAAAACTACCTTTTGGGGGTCATGGATGGCTGATATTATTCGGGTCCATGATCGCTTGATTGGGCTCCGTGTACCCACTAAAGAAACCTGTTTTCTCGATTTCATTAGAGGGTGGTGAAATCGTTAAAATAGTGGGAGGGTAATTCATAAAACTTAACGACCTTGTTTTATGTCTTAGCGATTACTTTATATATAGTTAGTGATGTATGTCTTCTTTCCTTTTCAGTATTACTGCATTATAAAATGGTTTCGATGAAAAACCCGCTCGCTGTTATACTGGATAGCAACAGGTTCACCGGTCTGAACTACCAAGACTGGCTCCGCAACCTCAATCTTGTATTGGCTTCGGAGAAACTTCTTTATGCGATAGAGAAGAGTCCTCCGAAGGAAGCCCCTGCGATATCAGCCTTGAGGAGCTGGTAACGCTTAAACAATGGTGGGACGACGAGGTTAAAGCTCGATGCTATGTGATGGCATCGATGTCCAATGAAATGCAACGGCGTTTTGAGAAGACGAAGAATGCTGCTGACATACTTTTTCATCTCAAAGAGCTGTACGGGGAGAACTCTCGACATGAGAGGTTCACGGCTGTCAAGGAGCTTATGACAAGCCGCATGCGCGATGAAACTTCTTTATGCGATAGAGAAGAGTCCTCCGAAGGAAGCCCCTGCGATATCAGCCTTGAGGAGCTGGTAACGCTTAAACAATGGTGGGACGACGAGGTTAAAGCTCGATGCTATGTGATGGCATCGATGTCCAATGAAATGCAACGGCGTTTTGAGAAGACGAAGAATGCTGCTGACATACTTTTTCATCTCAAAGAGCTGTACGGGGAGAACTCTCGACATGAGAGGTTCACGGCTGTCAAGGAGCTTATGACAAGCCGCATGCGCGATGGGACTTCGGTCCGCGAGCATGGGGTTCGTATGATTGGGCTCGTTGAAAAGCTGTCGGGCCTTGATATCGCACTTCCACACGAGCTGTCGGTGGATGTACTTCTCCTCTCGCAACCCGCTGCATTTGACCCCTTTGTGGTCAACTTCAACATGAACAAGCTGGCAGCCACCCTTGAAGAGGTGGTTAACATGATTGTAGTGTTCGAAGGGACCATAAAGAAGGACAAACCCATCCTCCTTCTGGTTTCTTCTTCCTCTGCGAAGAAGGGACCCAGACGCAAGAGCAAGAAGCGTTCTGCTCCTGCGAAGGAGGAAAAGTCCGCCAAGAAGCCAAAGGCAAAGGCTTCAAAACCGAACAAGTCTGAGGATGTTTGTCACCACTGCCACAAGGCTGGGCATTGGAGGAGGAACTGCAAGGAGTACCTCGAGCAGTTGCGAACTGCGAAAGGTATGTTCTATATTGAAATAAATATGTCTCTTAATTCGACTTCTTGGGTACTTGATACCGGATGTGGATCTCATATCTGCAATGATTTGCAAATGATGACAAGAAGCCTACGTCTTAGAGAGGGTGAGACCCACTTGAGGCTTGGCAATGGAGCAAGAGTTGCTGCAGTAGCTATAGGAGATGTTTATTTATTTCTGTCTTCTGATTTTAAGTTGTTGTTGAGAAACGTTTTATTTGTTCCCGAATTAATAAAGAATATTATTTCTGTTTCTATGCTTGATAGTGATGGATATTCTTGTATGTTTGCTAATTCGATTTGCAATATTTACAATAATGAATGTTTAATTGGAATTGGGGAACGCGAAAACGATTTGTACACCTTAAAATTAAAAGACGTTCCAACTCGCGATGTCGAAGCACATACAACAACGATTAAAAGGAAACACGATAACTTGAACCCAGCACAAATTTGGCACGCTAGGCTAGGTCATATTTCTTTAAGTAGGATGAACAAGTTAGTTAGGAGTGACATGTTTGATCTGTCAGACATTAACTCCCTACCGACTTGTGAGTCTTGCCTTAAGGGAAAGATGACTAAGCAACCCTTGAAGGGCAAGGGTGAGTGTTGGTCTGAAAATAGGATCAAAAAGATCAGCAGCCGCGCATTTAAAATGCTATAGAGAATTTTGCGCGATGCTAATACTGAGCTGCAATAGCTCGTTGTTCTTGAACATATAAAATCACACGAAGAAGAGCACCGGAGACAGATCTGGTATGATTTAAAAATCATGCGGAAAATATCAGAACTGAATCCTATATTTTAAAACAACTCAAACAAATTTATGTACAACATAAATCTGTTCGAGACTTGCAAGTGCTTGTGTGCTAACTGTGTATGCGATGCGAGAATGCTACGTGCTGATTTCTGTTTATGCGTGCAATGCTAAGTAAAATATGCGAGTGCTGAATGAATAAAGAACACGATACTCAGCAGGTTTGTTTCTGGAAGTTCGGACTTCAATGTCCTACATCTCCCCTTCTTCCACCTCGGAAGGATCCACTACTAGAAGATTTGATCTTACAACTTGTGTACAGACCCAATCCCACAACCAGTAGCTGTGAGAACTCCTAGACTCCACAAATGCACACCAGCCTCAACTGTGTGACTGACTACATACACATGAGTTTTACGTCATCGTGCTTGGACGGGAACTGTGAAACGTTTTGAGATTCATTCACCAATAAAGTGTGAATGAATCTCTGTGTGTAATATTTGATACAATGAAGCTCTCAAACTCTCTGTTTTTCTCACACACAAGGGAAATGCTCTAACAAGCTAATCTAGACTCAGCAATCGACTCTCGTGAAAGCTCCTCTCTAATGGCGGTCGATTGCTTCGTCTTTCTTTTCATTTTTCCCTTTGTTGGTGCACTGTATAATCAATGTATTTCTGCCACAGTACTGTAGTTGCACCAACGTCGTGTGTTCTTCAACTCGTCCACCTTCTTCAATGGCGCTTCTCGAATAAATAAAGCCTCTGTTCAAATTAATCCCGTTGGACACAACTTCTTCCCGTTTGAAATGTGTCTTGTAAAGTACCGACATGGAATAGTACTTGCGTCCTTTTCTTTTGCAGGCTCCTTGTCGTTTTCGCCATTTGAATTGAGCTCAGCAGTTGACATCCAACTTTGATAACTCTTCGTAAATCGTCAACTGCTTCGCTGCTGATTTATCACTATGATTGAATTCATCTTCTGCTGATATCTTTGTCGACTGGAAACTTTGCGCCTGGTTGCAAAGCTTCGCTACATCTTCTTTTCTTGCGACTGGATACCAAGTCGACTGGATACGTAATAGCACTGTAGATTGTGACTGGATTTCCCAACGACTGGATGCGTAGCAACAGCTGGTTCATTATAGCTTACGCCTGGAAGTACTGTTGCTACCTGCTGGCTTCTCTTGAGAGAAGTACCTGCTGATTCTTGCGACTGCTCTCTCAAACCATCTGCTGAATGTGATGACGTCACCGATGATGTCATCAACGCTGAACCATCTGCTGATTCTTCAGCACGACGTCGCTTCATCTCTTTCACTTCTCTTCATCTGCTGATAGCCAACTGCTGATTGTGATGACATCAAGGCTGATGTCATCACAACTGATTCCATATCTTGCGCATCTTGTCAACAACTGATAGCTTCCTGCTGATCACTGTAGCTTCCTGCTGAATGATGACGTCACTGCTGATGTCATATACACTTAGCGCTCCAGCTGATCTTTATCGTTCCAGCTCCAGCTTGCGATTCTTCTTAGCTTCTTGAATAGCGACTGTTAATAGATTCATCAACAGTATTTATAATTGGAATATTCTTCTTCGACGTATTTCTCCAGCAGACTTCTCAATACATGTACCAGCTGGTTCACTTTGCTTTTTAGTGCTTGCAGCTGGTTGTCATCGTTCCAGCTGGTTTATTATGCTCCAGCTGGTTCAACTTGGCCTCTGCCTGATTACGAACAGCTGATTCAACTTTGGACGTCTCCATTGCTAATCCAGCTGCCGATTCCATGAACACCAAACCAACTGCTGATTGTTTATATTGTGAACCATCGGCTGGACAGATTCTTCGACTGTTCATCATCTTCTTCGATAGCTAGAATCTGTACACTCAAGTAGAATTGTTAGAAACACAATAACAGGTTTTGTGTAATTCAAAACTTAATTAGGATCTGTCAAAACAGATCCATCAATCTCCCCCTTTTTGATTTACACAAAACCTTAAATCAATGATGCATGTTCTAACAATTCTCTCCCTTTTTGTGGGAATCAAAAAGAGAGTGAACTGCTGGTCTTCCCGATAATTTAAAACAAAAAGCTCTCCCTACACTGTTACAACAAAAACAATGTAACAGCAGGAGTTTTAATCTTTGAAAAACAAAACAGCTTTTGGGAAGCACCGTATGCAACAATATATGATTTTCAAAAGCGAAACTGATGCTTAACTCAAAATTATAAAAGACAGTGACGCCACTCTCCCTGTCTTTTATAACATGAGCTCAAATCATTCTAAAAATCAAAATTTTGCATCAACTGGAAATCCGCCAAACAGAACAATTTAAAATACATCAGAGCATACAAATATTCCAAATGAACAAGTGCTACTGAGTTGCTTAAATATGAAGAACCAGTAAACAGAGAACAGCTCACATTTTTCCTTCTTCTATCTCGCCCCATGTGCTTGTCACTGAGCCTCGCTCCAAGTGATCTTACAGCACAACGAAAATAGAAGCTTGGCATCTGCCCGAGACTCGTGCATCCCGACAGTTCCTCAAGCGAAAAACCGGTTCTACATTAAAACAGATTAACTGACCTTCATAAACATGCTTCTCAAAATATTAAAAACCTTAAAAACATAGCACATGTGTTTTAAAATCAGTGCTCGTTCAAGAACAACCCGCTCTGATACCAATTGTTGGTCCGAAAATAGGATCAAAAAGATCAGCAGCCGCGCATTTAAAATGCTTTAGAGAATTTTGCACGCTTCTAATACTGAGCTGCAATAGCTCGTTGTTCTTGAACATATAAAATCACACGAAGAAGAGCACCGGAGACAGATCTGGTATGATTTAAAAATCATGCGGAAAATACCATAACTGAATCCTATATTTTAAAACAACTAAAACAGATTTATGTATAACATAAATCTGTTCGAGACTTGCAAGTGCTTGTGTGCTAACTGTGTATGCGATGCGAGAGTGCTACGTGCTGATTTCTGTTTGTGCGTGCCATGCTAATTAAAATATGCGAGTGCTGAATGAATAAAGAACACGATACTCAGCAGGTTTGTTTCTGGAAGTTCGGACTTCAATGTCCTACATCTCCCCTTCTTCCACCTCGGAAGGATCCACTACTAGAAGATTTGATCTTACAACTTGTGTACAGACCCAATCCCACAACCAGCAGCTGTGAGAACTCCTAGACTCCACAAATGCACACCAGCCTCAACTGTGTGACTGACTACATACACATGAGTTTTACGTCTTCGTGCTTGGACGGGAACTGATACAAGATTTCGAGATATGTCAATGTCCTTCATCTCCCCTTCTTCCACCTCGGAAGGATCCACTACTAGAAGATTTGATCTTACAACTTGTGTACAGACCCAATCCCACAACCAGCAGCTGTGAGAACTCCTAGACTCCACAAATGCACACCAGCCTCAACTGTGTGACTGACTACATACACATGAGTTTTACGTCATCGTG
>KQ997523.1:169525-182089 GCA_001598015.1 Dorcoceras hygrometricum | reverse complement strand
GATAGTGACCTGGTGATCTATCGAACTACCCTCCTTCGGATTTTCCAAGTGGTTACCATTTGTCGAGTAGATAAGTCCGAGGTCTTGGTTGTACTGATTAGTCCTCACGACTCGAAACGTCATTGAGACTCTACATGATAGGCGTCTCACTTTGACCCGTTTGCCGACTCACTTGGGGTCATAAGGCGTCGGGATTGGGTGAGACCCCGATGCATGTAGGAGTCGATGCATCGTTGTGAAGATTCACCGCTCGCAGACATGCGTGGATATCCTATGCTATCTGAGGGGATAATAGTGTATAAATCTCTGGCCAGAGTACTAGAAGTGTTTTAGGTAAATGTGTTTACCTAGTTACACTCGCGATGTCACTATTCGATCTCCAAGATGTATGCATGGCTATCGGATCTATAGCGACTCTCGATTTACCAATGGTCGTTGATCTGATCGGGATATATGGATTGAAAGGACCGTACTGTACGCTAACCACGACCAACTGGTTCTTGCAGGCACTATCAGTGATACCTAGGGGATCATGGGGCGATGTTGCTAGATGCTCTTACCATGATCCGATGGGCAAGTTCGGAATTGTGATTCCGGAGCCGCAATGGTTGTGGGCCCACGGCTAGCTGTATCCCTGAACCATTGAGGGTCACACAAGTACTGGATTCAAGATTCCCGCATGGATACTCAGTTCAATGTGTTGAGCATGAGAAGAGGATTTTGGGGAGTGCGACTTCCTAGAAGTCATCAGGGGTCAAATCGTGATTTCCCGCTGTTGAGGGGCAAAACGGTCATTTTGCACTGGGGTTCTGAAAAATAGTTTTTCAGATCATAGTATTCAGTTTTGGAAACTGAGTCGATCCGTCCGATCTGATCGGCGATCGTAGTTACGATGAAGTCACGGTGATGGGGATGAACTGAATGTTCATCCGTTGGACCCGGGCCCGTTGGGCCGGTCCAAGTCCATCACTAAGTCTATTTAATATAGACTTAGGCTTCATAACAACATACTTAACTCATTACACAATACTCTCTTAACCCTAAACCTAGTGTGCGCCGCCCTCTCCTCTGACTCAAAGCCGCCGCCGCCGCCGCCGCCTCCTTCGCCGGAAATTGTTCCGGCCAATCTTTCGAGGAGAATCCGTCCGCGCCGATCTCGTCAGGCCTTCTAGTGCATGCTGACGAAGGAGTCTCGTATCCGGTCGTGGACCTGATTGACGTTATCTACCGCCGCCTACCGTGAAGTGCCGGTTTCCTCGCGAAACTGGTCGGATCCAGGCACGAGTTGCCAGCAAGGTAATCAATCAAACCCCCTATGAATGGTCATAGCATGATTGTTTTAGAATTGTATTGATCGTCTCTCGGCCCAATATTTGTTCTTCCGCTGCCTCGCCCGGAGGCATGATCCGGATCCGCCGTGGTTCCCCAACAAATAAATATACGCCTTGCTGCGTTGAGGGGGAGACTTGTTTTAAATCTTGAAGGGAAGACAATATTTCGTAACCCTTTTTGATTCCCACAAAAAGGGAGAGAAATAATTCAAACCATAAACATTCGTGCATATGTTTATACAGGTTTTTGTAAATCAAAAAGGGGGAGATTGTTGGATCTGTTTTTACAGATCAGAATTTGAATTTTGAAATACACAAAACCTGCTGATTATTTACTAACAGTTTAATTGAGATGTGCAGATCTGACTTAGAGACGAACCAGATCTGATACTGTAGACGAACAAGGTCTGATACTGTAGCTGAACCAGATCTGGTACTGTAGCTGAACCAGATGAGATCCAATATACTGCAGCTAAACAAGATCTGATAAGAATCTGATACCGTAGCTGAACAAGATCTCATACTGTAGCGGAACCAGATCTGAGAATTGGAAAACGCGATTTCGGAGGCCTAAACGAAGGGGGCCAAAAACAGAGGAGCTCACTGCATTGCAATGAGTTTTTTCTCGTTGGACCGTTTCGGAGGGGGTAGCACTGACCAGATCTGAATAATGCACATAAGCAGTCAAAGCTGACAAGATCTGACACTATAATCAGATGTGAAGAAGATGAGCTCATATCTGGATCAGAAGCTATAAAGAGCAAAGGAATCAGATCTGAGAGCAACAGGAGCATTGAAGAAAAACAAAGAAGACGGATGAATCAGATCTGAATAAGTAAATTCAAACGAAAGTATTGTCGCATCAATTCACAAGAAGACAAAGAACTTTAAATAGTCCCTATCCCCTGTGTGCCTTGAAAAGAGCTAAAGGTGCACACAAAGTCAATAAAGCCTGCAGAAGCATTATATACAAATGACACAAGGTACAACTTGTCGGAAGACTTTTACAACGAGAAGAAAACTTGTGTCCAATGGCTATATCAAAGTGGGAGGCTATTTATACAAGTAGAACTGATGAAGACAATATTGGTGCAGCGGCGGATCCGGATCCCGTTCGCGGGGCGCAGCGGAAGATTTAAAAATTTGCACTGAAAACGGTCAATACATAACATAAATCAACAATAAACATCCATAGGGTGTTTATATTTGGTACCTTGCTGGCGTCTAGACGCCTTGCTCCGACCAATTTCATGAGGAAATTGGCACTTCAACGGTTGGCGGTTGTCGTTATCCTAATCCGGTCCACGACTGGAATCACGACTCCTTCGTCAGTCTGCACTAGAAAACGTGAAGAATATTTCATGGACGGAATCTCCTCGTCGAGGTGGTCGGAACAAGTCCAACCACGACAAGCGGCGGCACACGGCGGCGGTGGCGCACGACGAGCGGCGCGTGAGGGGCGACGTCCGAGAGGGAGGAAGAGGAGAGGGGGGCAGCGACTATAGTCTAGGGTTTTGTGAGAGTTGTTGTGTAGACAATGTAGCCCTAGGTCAAGTATTAATAGACATGTGATGGGCTTGGACCGGCCCAATGGGCCTGGGGCGGGCCCAGGTCCATATGAACATTCGGTTCAAGTACATTGCCGTGGCTCCATCATAATCCCGATCGACGATTAGATCAGACCGATCTACACAGTTTACAAAACTGAGTATTATGATGCGAAAACAATTTTTCAGACCACCTAGTCCAAAATTGCAGTTTAGCCCCTCCAAGTTTCAGGGATAGTCAAACTAGCCCAAACTTTAGGGAAATTGCACTTTGACCCCTGTTGACTTTTAGGAAGTCGCACTTCCATCCTTCGTCCTCCTATGCTCAAAAAATTGAGCTCAGTTTCGGTGCGTGAATCGTGAAACCAGTACTTGTGTGACCCTCAATGGTTCAGGGATATAGCTAGCCGTGGGCTCACAACAATTGCGACTCCGAAATCACAATTTCGGACTGACCCATCGGATCATGGTAAAGTGCCTAGCAACATCGCCCCATGATCCCCTAGGTATCACTGATAGTGCCTGAAATAACCATTCGGTCATGGTTAGCATACAGTACGGTCCTTTCAACACATATATCCCGATCAGATCAACGACCATTGGTAAATCGAGAGTCGCTAGAGATCCAATAACCATGCATACATCTCGGAGATCAAATAGTGACATCACGTGTGTTACTAGGTAAACCCATTTACCTAAAACACATCTAGTACTCTGGCCAGAGATTTATCACACTATTATCTCATCAAATAGCATAGGATATCCATGCACAAAGGCGAGCGGTGAATCCTCGACAACGAAGCATCGACTCCTACATGCATCGGGACCTCACCCAATCCCGCCACCTGATGACCCCAAATAAGTCGGTAAACGGATCAAAGTGAAGCACCTATCCCGTAGAGTCTCAATGACGTTTTGAGTAGTGAGGACTAATCAGTACAACCAAGACCTCGGACTTATCCACTCGACAAATGGTAACCACTTGGAAAGTCCGAACGAGGGTAGTTCGATAGATCACCAGGTCACTATCCATCTGCATGCTCAGAACATCACAATGTTCCCTATCAATGAAACATGGTACTTCACATCACAGATGCTAGTCTCAAGCTCGGGCGGCCTGATTCTCATTTTGACGGCCCAATCGACCAGGAACGAATTCAGAATACACAGTGACTATTAGATGTGTTTCATGATAGCCATCATATCCACTATCACATCTAACATACACTATGGTGCATTCTAGGTCTTTATCCAACACAATTGTTAAAATTATATAATAATAAAGATAAAGAATGCCATAATAGAACACGAATTTCATAAATAAAGATCGTTATACAAAGAGTCAATAAGAACCCACACGCCACAAGCTGGCTAGTTGGGCACCTACTCTAACAGACAAATGACGACGAACAATGAAAAGTTGTTCAATGGGAAGATAAACCAGAAGCGAAGCTATCAAATATCAAAAACAGAGGAGCTTATTGCATCAGTTGATAGCTGAGCTAAATTCAGCTTTGAAGAAGCTCTTCCAGTTGTGTGAGATTTTATTTTCGACAGTTGTGCTTGCACTGTAAAACTCACACACATAGATTCACTCACATATATACGAGAGATGTGCGAAACAGTACAGTGAGTGAATCACAAACCAAACACCAAATCTGTGTCTTGCATGAAGACGTTAAACTCTATGTATGTAGCCTTTCTCACTGAGGCATAAAAGAAGTGATTGAGTGAACACAGCTGAGAGCTGGTGTAGATTCTAGGAGTTCAGATTTGGGCAGTGGATAAGTCCCAAATCTGATCGGGTCTGCGGATCAAATCTTCTAGTGGATGCCTTCCAGATTTGGAAGAAGGGGAGACGTAGGATATTGAGATCCGAACTTCCAGAAACAAATTTGTTCGTTATTTACAGCTTTCTCCATTGCATATTTCATCAAATCTATCGGATGAGCTTTCGATTTTCAGAGACAAGTTTGGGTTGTTTTCCGCATGATTTTAATCATATCCAATCTGCTTCTCGATGCAGAATCTTTCAAGAATATTGAGCTATTGCAACTCAGTTTTTTTACAGAGATCTGGTACCATATTTTAGCGCCACTCAGATATGAAACCTTGCTGTTTTTCAAATAATTTTAAACAGGCATGGTTTTTGTTGCATATTCGATCCTAACAAATGGTATCAGAGCGGTTGTTTTTGAAAGTGCATTTTAAATCGAAAATTTTTAAAGTTTTAAAATATTTACAGCTCTGATAGTGTTTTCAAATCTGTTTTTATCTTGCGAAAGCTCTCTGTGCTTCAAAATCATTTTAAGAGTTTTAAAAACTCATTTTATGAAGATAGGGGAGTAATGTCTTTTGAATTGCAGAGAAGTTTCTCGAAAGGAAATTGCAGCAATATCTCTTCTGATGGGCTGACACGATTGCGCGAGATCTATGTGTACGCCAAGATCTCTAGGTTTGGCAAGGCTAAATCTTAGAGAAAAATGGAAGAGATTCTGTAAATTAAATCCTCAATTACTCCTCTGGTCTGAATATATGAGAATTTTGAAGTAGCACATAATCTGTTTTTCAAATCTCACAGCATGCTGCTTTTCGAAAAATGTCTTCCCAAAAATCGGTTTCTTTTCAAAAATAAATATACCCCTTGCTGCGTTGAGGGGGATACTTGTTTTAAATCTTGAAGAGAAGGCAAGATTTTGTAACCCTTTTTGATTCCCACAAAAAGGGGGAGATATAATTCAAACCATAAACATTCGTGCATATGTTTATTCAGGTTTTGTGTAAATAAAAAAGGGGGAGATTGTTGGATCTGTGTTTACAGATCAGAATCTGAATTTTGAAATACACAAAACCTACTGATTTATTTACTAACAGTTTAATTGAGATGTGCATAACTGACTTAGAGACGAACCAGATCTGATACTGTAGACGAACCAGGTCTGATACTGTAGCTGAACCAGATCTGGTACTGTAGCTGAACCAGATGAGATCCAATATACTGCAGCTAATGTCAGGTCCCGTGCTAATCGACAAGGATTAAAGCAAAATTAATCTCATAATCACGGAAGCATAAAAACAGGGCTTAAAATTTTCTTCAAACGTTTGGGCCTTAACAATAAAAACATCATTCAAAATATTGATACTCAAAATAGGATTTACTCAATCTCCAAATAACAGACAGGTAATCAAATAAACTCGATTACAGATCCCCAAAATACATAAAAACTCAGGGCATCCCCTGGTTCAATACATAATATAGATTCACTGGGACTCAACCAAACGGGGATCTACTAACTGAAGCTCCACTCTACCCAGCCAGATTACCTGTAGCTCCTGCAATGGGAAACACAGACCCAAGACACAAAAGCAGGAAAAGAAATACGAGGTCAAACCTGTCAGGCCTCGTGCTCACAACAGAGTAAAACCACACAACACAAGCAGAAGCTACTAAAAAGCGGGTAAAATTTTTGCTTTTGGCCTGACGGTTTAAAACAATATAATTTAAAATACGACAATACTCAAAGTAATCCCAGTTTACAAAATCAACCAACAAAGGCTACAAAACCACGACAAACAATACAGCATAACATGTATCAAATACCTGGTAACAACCACAACTGAGTATCACAAGATACAACAAAAGCACAGGGCATCCCTTGGCCAACAATACTGATACAATAAAAATATGCTATACGCTATTGGGATACTCTAACCACCTCCTGGGGCACCTATAGCTGGGTCAGCACCACGACCAGCTGGATAACCTGAACAACACAACAGGCAAGGAAAACAAACCAAGCCCAGAGGGACATGGGGTCAAACCCCAGTACGGAGAGCAACTGAAACAACTAAAGAAAAGAATAAGATAAAATGCAGATGCTATGCATGAGACACAGGACAACCGCTGAAGGCTACAACCGAAGAGGAGCCAAGGAACTCAAACATAGCTCCACAGAATCTACAACAAACAGTGGCCACGGGGTGTGTTCAAAGTGTGGTAATGAGCCACTCTCCTTGACACCACACCCGAATACCAGATGCATCAAACAGTTCAACTTGCCGTTGCACAAGTCATGAACTGTGAAAGTTAACCACTCGACGCATGAGGGCTAACAAATCCCCGCAGGGAGATGAGAGTGCGTTATCGCCGCTCGCCCTCGCATCCTGGTAAGAAACAACAGCACAATACAACAAGATACGAGACAACAACACAATACACAATACGACTGAGATATGAAATGCAAGTGATATAATGCGTGTATGCACATAACAGCAGGCAGTAAACACTGGCAGCAATACACGAAACAACAATCAGCCATCACTGCATTTATCCATGCCAAACCTCACGTTGTAACCATCTCAACCCGTACCTTAATTCTGTGCAACGATTACCACAATTAAAGCCCCGAGAAATCTGAATCCAACACCTGCTAAACACACGCACAACAGATTTCAGGGAAGCTAACCAAACTCACGGCCACACAAAAACTCACGGCTGGAATTTTATACGTTCAAACCAGTAACTAATCTCAACAATACAACTTCACAGGGAGCTTAAAACAAGGCTAGGAACAAGATTTCCAAGCTAATTCGAAAAGCTAACTGCATACGTCAAACGCACGAACGAAACAGCAGCTTCGTGCTTTTTCTCCAGCCAACGACAGCCTCCAAAAGTGGTATGGAAAGAAAGAGCTTGTCGAGAGGAGTCCAACGCTACCTCGGACGTCCAAAATGATGGCCGAAAACGATGGGAATTCGCTGGAGAAGCTCACGGTGAACAGTACCCGAGGGTTTGAAGCGAAGAACGACAATCGGGTGAAATATTTCTATAAGTATGGAATCTGGTTTAATGAAAACGAAAACCAGCCTTCTAATATATATATACACGTGAAATCTGCTTAAAATTGTCCATCGACACAATCAGATTCCACAACCATCGCTCGCTCCAAAACCACGGAGAAGTCTGATTACTAAAACCAGACGCTGGAGAAATCTGAAACGCAACAAACTGATCGCTGATCACTCGCGCGCCACACAAAACGATGACGTTTACACTACGCGCTACAGGAACGCTGACCCGCGTTGACATCTGCTCTCAGCGATACAACCATGCGTTACACAAGCAAACAGATCTCTCGCTAGCGGTACTCCCAAAACGGCGACGTATTGGTGACATCTGAAAACCAGCGCTAAAAGCTGGAGAAATCTGGAACTAACACTACTAAGATCTGAACAAAAAAAGAACGCGCTAATCGCTGATCGCTGGGAGAAATCTGGTCAGTCGCACGCTAAACGCTAAACTCGCGGGGCAGACTTCAACACAATAGCGCAACAGATTTCACAAACACGCTGCGGCCAGATCTCAACACACTAGCGCATCAGATCTCTCCTCCACAAGAGACAACCAGACCTCACGAAATAACAGCGCACAAGCTCCTACACTACAAAACACGCCGCAACACCAAGCGTCCAGATTTCGCCACTTGCCGACATATTTCTCAAGAAATCCGAACAGATTTCACCAAAAATTCAGATTTCACACAAAAATCAGATCTCTAACTCAAAAATATCAAAATTTCCAGAATTTCTCTAAATGTGAATTGTGACCCGAAAATGCAAACGAAACCTTCAAATAGAAATCTGAACATCCAGAAATCTTAAAAACCCGATTAATTCAACAATTAATCTTTATTAAAATTTCAGGTCTCACATTTCTCCCCCACTAAAGAGGATTTCGTCCTCGAAATCACACAACAATTCTGAAAATACAACTCAACAACAGGTTATCAAAACAGAAATTCGTCTAACACATGGCCAAGAGTTCAAGATAACTGAGCAAGCAAATAACAACAACTAGGAAAGAAATACAACCAACTACTACCACTACTGGGAATCTAGTACAACATCTACTCAAACAGATGCAGCCACTCGCGCTGCATCTTTTCCTCCAGCTCCCATGTAGCTTCTTCCCTGCCATGCTTGCTCCATTGCACCATCACCAACGGAATGGTTTTATTTCTCAATTGTTTCTCTTTTCTACCAAGGATCTGCAAGGGATATTCCTGATAACTCAACGTTTGATCTAGCTCAACCTCGTCAGTTCTCAGCACATGAGACGGATCTGGCTCGTACTTCCTCAACATGGAAACATGAAAGACATCATGTAGAGAAGATAATTCCGGAGGCAACAACAGCCGATACGCTAACGGGCCAATCCTCTCAACGATCTCATACGGTCCGACGTAACAAGGGGAAAACTTTCCCTTGTGTCCAAAGCGCATAACACTGCGAAACGGAGAAAATTTAAGGAATACCTGATCACCAACCTGAAACTCTAGAGGTCGACGCCTCTTATTTGCATAACTGGCTTGGCGATCCTGGGCAGCTTTCATCCGTTGTCGAATTAGATCCACATGATCCTTCATTTGCTGCACAAAGTCTGGGGAAGATAACTGCTTCTCCCCCACTTCTTCCCAACATACTGGCGATCTGCACTTCCTGCCATACAAAGCCTCAAACGGCGCCATGCCAATCATCACTTGATAGCTGTTATTGTAGGAAAACTCCACTAAAGACAACGCGTCTTGCCAGCTGTTGGCGACAATGGCGGATCCGGATCCCGTTTCCCGGGGGCACAGCGGAAGTTTAAAATTTTGCCCCGAGATACGTTCAATACATTACAAACAATTCTATAATCCATGCATAGGATGTTTGAATCGTTACCTTGCTGGCGTCTACGCCCCTGGCTTCGACCAGTTTCACAGGGAAACCGGCATTTCAAAAGGTAGGCGGCGGTAGATCGTCTAATCAGGTCCACGATCGGAATTACGATTCCTTTGTCAGTCTGCACTAGAAGATCTGACAAATTCACCACGGAAGGAATCTCCTCAGCGCGGTGGCCGGAACAAGTCCGGCGAAGAGGCGGCGGCGCGTGGGTGGCCGACGACGGCGCGTGGGTTCGGCTGAGAGGAGAGGAGGTGGGCGGCTGTTTGGAGCTAGGGTTTAATGAGTGATCAAGTGTAGTGATTAATGCCCTAAGTCTTTAATTAATAGACTTGTAGTGGGCTTGGTCCGGCCCATCTGGACTTGGGTCAGGCCCAAGTCCATATGAACATCCGGTTCAATTAAATCACCCGATTTCATCATAACTCTGATCGACGATCAGATCGGACCGATCGACTCAGTTTCCAAAACTGAATATTATGATGCGAAAAACAATTTTTCAGATATCCTAGACCAAAATTACAGTTTAGCCCCTCAACTTTTGGGAAATCGCAATTTGACCCCTGTTGACTTTTAGGAAGTCGCTCTCCCTAAAATCCTCCTCCTATTCTCAACACGTTGAGCTCAGTTTCCATGCGGGAATCATGAATCCAGTACTTGTGTGACCCTAAATGGTTCAGGGATACAGCTAGCCGTGGACCCACAACCATTGTGACTTCGAAATCACAATTTTGGACTTGCCCATCGGATCATGGTAAAGCGCCTAGCAACATCGCCCCATGATCCCCTAGGTATCACTGATAGTGCCTGCAAGAACCAGTTGGTCGTGGTTAGCTTACAGTACGGTCCTTTCAAAATATATATCCCGATCAGATCAACGACCATTGGTAAATCGAGAGTCGTTAGAGATCCGATAGCTATGCATACATCTTGGAGATCAAATAGTGACATCACGAGTGTTACTAGGCAAACCCATTTACCTAAAACACATCTAGTACTCTGGCCTGATATTTATACACTATTATCCCCTCAGATAGCATAGGATATCCACGCATGAAAGCGAGCGGTGAATCCTCGACAACGAAGCATCGACTCCTACATGCATCGGGACCTCACCCAATCCCGCCGCCTAATGACCCCAAGTGAGTCGGCAAACGGGTCAAAGTGAGGCGCCTATCATGTAGAGTCTCAATGACGTTTCGAGTAGTGAGGGCTAATCAGTACAACCAAGACCTCGGACTTATCCACTCGACAAATGATAACCACTTGGAAAGTCCGAACGAGGGTAGTTCGATAGATCACCAGGTCACTATCCATCTGCATGCCCAGAACATCACAATGTTCCCTATCAATGAAACATGGTACTTCACATCGCAGATGCTAGTCTCAAGCTCGGGCGGCCTTATCCTCATTTTGACGGCCCAATAGACTAGGAACGAGTTCAGAATGCAAAGTGACTATTATATGTGTTTCATGATAGCCATCATATCCACTATCACATCTAACATACACTATGGTGCATTCTAGGTCTTTACCCAACACAATTGTTAACATTATATAACATAATGAAAATAAAGAGTGCCATAAAGAAATGCGAATATCATATATAAAGATTGTTGTACACAAGAGTCAATAAAAACCTACACGCGACAAGTTGGGCATCTACTCTAACAATCTCTCACTTGCCCTATAGCCAACTACTCATCAAACGCAGTCCCATTGTTTCGAGATGTTTTTCAAACAACGGTCCTGGCAAGGGCTTCGTAAGTGGATCAGCAATGTTGTCTGCAGAGGCGACTCTCTCTACTGCTATGTCACCTCTAGCGACAATATCCCGGATTATGTGGTATTTCCTCAGTATATGTTTGGAGTGACCATAAAGAAATGCGAATATCATATATAAAGATTGTTGTACACAAGAGTCATAAAAACCTACACGCGACAAGTTGGGCATCTACTCTAACAATCTCTCACTTGCCCTATAGCCAACTACTCATCAAACGCAGTCCCATTGTTTCGAGATGTTTTTCAAACAACGGTCCTGGCAAGGGCTTCGTAAGTGGATCAGCAATGTTGTCTGCAGAGGCGACTCTCTCTACTGCTATGTCACCTCTAGCGACAATATCCCGGATTATGTGGTATTTCCTCAGTATATGTTTGGATCTTTGGTGAGACCTAGGCTCCTTTGATTGCCCAACGGCACCCGTGTTGTCGCAGTACACCGGGACTGGACCAACTCCATCAGGAATGACGCCCAACTCTTGGATGAAATTTCTTATCCAAACCGCCTCCATAGCAGAAGCTGATGCTGCGATGTACTCAGTCTCAGTGGTTGAATCCGCGATGGTGTCTTGCTTGGAACTCTTCCAAGAGACAGAACCACCATTGATCATGAATACAAATCCAGAGGTAGACTTCGAATCATCCACGTCAAATTGGAAGCTAGAATCAGTATAGCCTTCCAATTTCAGTTCACCACCCCCATAGACCATGAACATATTCTTAGTCCTTCGTAAGTACTTAAGAATATCTTTCACAGCCTTCCAATGCAATTGGCCGGGGTTGGCCTGGTAGCGGCTCGTGACACTCATAGCATATGCGACATCCAGTCTAGTTGAGATCATGCCATACATAATACTACCTATTGCCGAGGCATATGGCACACGTGTCATACTCTCTATCTCCTCATCAGTCCTTGGACACATAGACTTAGATAGAGTGACCCCGTGGCTCATAGGTAGGTGTCCTCTCTTGGACTCTTCCATAGAGAACCTCTTAAGTATGGTATCGATGTAGGTAGCTTGGGTGAGTCCGAGCATCCGTTTCGATCTATCCCGATAGATCTGTATTCCAAGAATATAAGATGCTTCACCCATGTCCTTCATCGATAATCTACTAGACAACCATACTTTAGTTGACTGCAGCATTCCTACATCATTCCCAATGAGTAGAATGTCATCAAC
>KQ997523.1:88090-149503 GCA_001598015.1 Dorcoceras hygrometricum | reverse complement strand
TCTAACCACCTCCTGGGGCACCTCTAGCTGGGTCAGCACCACGACCAGCTGGATAACCTGAACAACACAACAGGCAAGGAAAACAAACCAAGACAAGGAGGGACATGGGGTCAAACCCCAGTACGGAGAGCAACTGAAACAGCTAAAGAAAAGCATAAGATAAAATGCAGATGCTATGCATGAGACACAGGACAACCGCTGAAGGCTACAACCGAAGAGGAGCCAAGGAACTCAAACATAGCTCCACAGAATCTGCAACAAACAGTGGCCACGGGGTGTGTTCAAAGTGTGGTAATGAGCCACTCGCCCACACCCGAATACCAGATGCATCAAGCAGCTCAACCTGCCGTTGCACAACCCATGAACTGTGGTAGTTAACCACTCGGCGCATGAGGGCTAACAAATCCCAGCAGGGAGATGAGAGTGCGGTATCGCCGCTCGCCCTCGCATCCTGGTAAGAAACAACAGCACAATACAACAAGATACAAGACAACAACACAATACAACAACACAATGCACAATACGGTTGAGATCTGAAATGTTGAGATCTGAAATGCAAGTGATATAATGCGTGTATGCACATAACAGCAGGCAGTAAACACTGGCAGCAATACACGAAACAACAATCAGCCATCACTGTATTTATCCATGCCAAACCTCACGCTGTAACCAGCTCAACCCGTACCTTAATTCTGTGCAACGATTACAACAATTAAAGCCCCGAGAAATTTGAATCCAACACCTGCTAAACACATGCACAACAGATTTCAGGGAAGCTAACCAAACTCACGGCCACACAAAAACTCACGGCTGGAATTTTATACGTTCAAACCAGTAACTAATCTCAACAATACAACTTCACAGGGAGCTTAAACAAGGCTAGGAACAAGATTTCCAAGCTAATTCGAAAAGCTACCTGCACACGTCAAACACACGAACGAAACAGCAGCTTCGTGCTTTTGCTCCAGCCAACGACAGCCTCCAAAAGTGGTATGGAAAGAAAGAGCTTGTCGAGAGGAGTCCAACGCTACCTCGAACGTCCAAAATGATGGCCGGAAACGACGAGAATTCGCCTGAGAAGCTCACGGTGAACAGTACCCGAGGGTTTGAAGCGAAGAACGACAATCGGGTGAAATATTCCTCTAAGTATGGAATCTGGTTTAATGAAAACGAAGACCAGCCTTCTAATAAATATATAAACGTGAAATATGCTTAAAATTGTCCATCGACACAATCAGATTCCACAACCATCGCTCGCTCCAAAACAACGGAGAAGTCTGATTACTAAAACTAGACGCTGGAGAAATCTGAAACGCAACACACTGATCGTTGATCACTCGCGCGCCACACAAAATGACGACGTTTCCACTAAGCGCTACAGGAACGCTGACCGGTGTTGACATATGCTCTCAGCGATACAACAAGGCATTACACAAGCGAACAGATCTCTCGCTAGTTGTCCATCGACACAATCAGATTCCACAACCATCGCTCGCTCCAAAACAACGGAGAAGTCTGATTACTAAAACTAGACGCTGGAGAAATCTGAAACGCAACACACTGATCGTTGATCACTCGCGCGCCACACAAAATGACGACGTTTCCACTAAGCGCTACAGGAACGCTGACCGGTGTTGACATATGCTCTCAGCGATACAACAAGGCATTACACAAGCGAACAGATCTCTCGCTAGTGGTACTCCCAAAATGGCGACGTATTGGTGACATCTGAAAACCAGTGCTAAAAGCTGGAGAAATCTGGAACTAACGCTACTAAGATCTGAACAAAAAAGGAACGCGCTAATCGCTGATCGCTGGGCGAAATCTGGTCACTCGCACGCTAAACGCTAAACTCGCGGGGCAGACTTCAACACAATAGCGCAACAGATTTCACAAACACGCTGCGTCCAGATCTCAACACACTAGCGCATCAGATCTCTCCTCTACACGAGACAACCAGACCTCACGAAATAACAGCGCACAAGCTCCTACACTACAAAACACGCCGCAACACCAAGCGTCCAGATTTCACCACTTGCCGACAGATTTCTCAAGAAATCCGAACAGATTTCACCAAAAATTCAGATTTCACACAAAAATCAGATCTCTAACTAAAAAATATCAAAATTTCCAGAATTGCTCTAAATGTGAATTCTGACCCGAAAATGCAAACGAAACCTTCAATAGAAATCTGAACATACAGAAATCTTAAAAACCCGAATAATTCAACAATTAATCTTTATTGCAGTTTCAGGTCTCACAAATCCTCCGTACGAAGAGCACTAAGACAACAGCAACTCATGCAGTATATCAAAACATGAATGCATGGGGACTGTCAAAGAATTGGTCAATCTAGGCCAACGAATCAGCTGGCAAGTCAAAGGCGAGCCTCTATACCACGCACATCCAATCATCCGATGGAAATCATCGGTCCGTGATCTTCAGGGCTGGCCACTCGATTACCCATAACAACTCGGTGGTATTCAGACACGACGAATCAGTCGGTCACCACTCCGATGATAGCGTTGGACCTTTCAGACACGACACATCTGTCTGCCGATCACAACGTGGCTCTTTCTCGGGTTCTCAATCAATCAATCAATAGGCTCAATATGTATGCATGTATGCCAAGAAATTCAAATATGATTTCAACATGCACAAATTACGTAAAACAGAGCATACAATTCAAGCACTGAGCCAAACCTCTTTCACGTAAAGCACAGAATACACAGAACAACATTCACGTTCCAAAACACTACACGCTTATGCCAAAGCTGTAATCAGAAGCTCAATTCGTACCTCTGATCTCAGTTTATACCTCAACAGATCTCACCAGGGCACGACACCTCAGCCTGCTCAAACCTGCTTCCTCGCTTGTCTCGAAAAATACAACATGAACTGTCTGGGAGCTCAAATCTGTTAAAGCATCTCATATCTTAGTTCAAATATGAACTTCTACATCTTACTGCCTACGGTTAAAACTCATATCTGGTTCTACCCATCAACGCTGGTTCTAACAACTAGAACTAAGCTCAAAGCAGTAAGGAACTCTTACCCAGAAGCTCAAACGAACTAAGGAATTCTCAGGTCAACTGTCGCAGAAATTCACGAACACAGGGATTCCTTCGTGCTCCTCCTACGCGTTGAACCAAGTCGCCTAACGGGTAACAATCAAAAGAGATAAACAAGATGAGTTCAGCACCACTGGTCTTGCTCCAAAGAACGGTGGAAATCGACGGCAAATCGGAGAAATAGTGCTCGGTGAACAGTAACTATCGAGGGTTTCAAATAGGAAGGAGATAAGAAATATCGGGGTCAGATGTCATGAATCATACTTCGCTACACTCCTCTAACGCACAACAGCAAACGACATCGTGCTAACTAATCAAAACGACGTAGCAGAGCTTCAACAGCTGGAACAGATCTCTCTCTCGCTAACAACATCTGATCAGTGCTAACAACAATAGTCAACTGAGATGTGTTGACCAACGCATGACAACTTCTCGCATCCTCGCGCTAACGCCAACAAATGTCTCTCGCTACCAAGCACCATTGACCAACGTTGACATCTGATTACGCTACAACTGAGTATTCACATCTGAATGCTCACTAATTCCCGCGTAAGAACGCTGCTGGTCCATCTTCTTCCAACGATGATCTTCAAGTCTGAAATACTACTGGAATCAAATCTCTTATCGAAGGTCTCAACGAATCAACTCTAAATTCAACACAGTTTCTCCCGATAGGAAACCAGCAACTCAAAGCTGAACAACTCTAAACCAAAATCTGAATTTCGAAAATCCACAACTCCCGTGATCAATCCTTAATCAAACCTGACTAATCACTAATCAAAATCTTAGTACTCACATTCTCCCCACCTTAAGATATTTCGTCCTCGAAATCAAAGGCAAACACAGAGAAGAATTAACAAAACATCAAAACTAACCAACACAACTCCACTGTCAAAGCTCAAACAGATGAGGCCATTCTTGTCTCATCTTCTCGTCTAATTCCCAAGTAGCTTCTTCTAGGACGTGCTTACTCCATTGAACCATCACCAACGGAATTATCTTATTCCTCAATTGCTTCTCCTTCCTATCCAGAATCTGAACTGGATATTCAACATAGCTCAAAACAGAATCTAGCTCAACTTCATCAGTCCTCAACACATGGGACGGATCTGGCTCATATTTTCTCAACATTGACACATGAAAAACGTCATGTATCGCTGCTAATTCATCAGGCAGCTGCAATCTATAAGCCAACTGTCCAGTCCTTTCAACAATTTCAAATGGACCAACGAATCTAGGAGCTAACTTGCCCTTAAATCTGAACCTCATAACACTTTTGAAAGGAGAAATCTTAAGGAACACTCGATCACCAACTTAAAATTTCAGAGGTCCGCGTCTTCTGTTACATAGCCAGTGAAGCGATCTTATGCAGCCTTCATTCTACTTCGAATCAACGAAACCTGATCTCTCATATTCTGCGCAAACTTAGGGGTTGAAAGCTGTTTCTCACCAACTTATTCCCACCAGATCGGAGATCTACACTTGCGACCATATAACGCTTCGAACGGAGCCATCCCGATATTCACTTGGTAGCTGTTTTTATATGAAAATTCAATCAAGGATAACAAATACTGCCAGCCACCATCGAAATCCATCACAATGGCTCGCAGCATATCTTCTAAAGTGTGAATGGTTCTCTCAGATTGGCCATCTGTCTGAGGATGATAAGTAGTGCTCATTGCCAACCTCGAACCCATAGATGCTTGCAAACTCTTCCAGAATCGAGATGTGAATCGTGGATCTCTATCGGATACTATCGACACCGGCACTCCGTGCAATCTAACCACATGGTCGATGTACAATCTCGCCATCTTCTTCATCGAACACCTCACATCATAGGGAATGAAATGGGCTGACTTCGAGAGTCTATCAATCACCACCCAAATCACATCGCATCCCCTACTCGATCGAGGTAAATGAGTCAAAAATTCCATGGCGATGTGCTCCCAATTCCACTAAGGCACTTCTAAACTATACAATCCACCAGGTCTCATCCTTTCGGCCTTGACCTGCTGACAATTCAAACATCTTGCAACAAAACCAGAAATGTCACTCTTCATTCCTTCGCACCAGTAGTGAGACTTCAAATCATGGTACATCTTTCTCTCTCCCGGATGCACACTGTAACGACTACAATGCGCTTCATTCAGAATATTCTCCTTTAAATCTATCAGGTTCGGGACCACTAGTCTTCCTCGAAAGCTCAGACACCCATCAGAAGCAACAGTAAATCCTCAGACTGACCATTCTGGGCCTTAATCTTCAATTCATGGATATAGGGATCAGTCCTTTGTGCCTCCCTGATGTTCATCACAATATGTGGTTCAACCTGAATAGAAGAAGTGATGAAGTATTGATCACTCGGTTGAAATCGCCAACCAGAAGTACCCAACTGCTCGTGGACTCTTGAGATACTCAAAGATGTTAGCATCGCAGGCTGGGCTTTCCTACTCAAAGCATCGGCTAATAAGTTCATCTGCCCAAGCTGGTACTGAATCTCACAATCAAAGTCCTTGAGAAACTCCATCCAACGACGCTGTCTCATATTCAGATCTGACTACTTCAAACTCTTGTGGTCGGTGTACGCCACAAATTCCTCACCATACAGGTAATGACGCCAGATATTCAAGGCAAAGAAAATTGCTGCCAATTCCAAATCGTGAACGGGGTACCTCGTCTCATGGGGCTTCAACTGTCGATACGCATACGCAATAACATACCCGTTCTGCATCAAAACACATCCTAAACCACTCAGAGATGCATCGGAGCGAACCACAAAACCTCCAGATCCAGATGGTAAAGCCAACACAGGAGCAGTAGTCAACTTCTCCTTAAGCGTTTGAAAACTCGACTCGCACTCGTCAGTCCAAACAAACTTCCTATCCTTCTGAGTCAACTGCGTCATCAGCCTTGCTATTGAAGAAAACTTCTCAATGAAACGCCTATAATAGCCGTCCAAACCCAAGAAACTACGGATCTCATAAACATTCCTAGGTCGCTCCCAGTTAAGAACTGCTTCGACCTTACTCGGATCCACAGAAATACCTTGCGCAGAAATCACATGACCCAAAAAGATTATTATATCTAGCCAAAATTCACACTTGCTGAACTTGGCATACAACTGCGAGTCTCTCAATTTCTGCAATACCAGTCTCAGGTGCTCCTTATGCTCTCCGGAACTCTTCGAATACACCAAGATGTCATCTATGAAGACTATCACGAATCGATCGATATACTCACTAAAGACGCGATTCATCAAATCCATGAAAAGAGTTGGGACATTCGTCAACCCAAACGGAATCAAAAGAAACTCATAATGCCCGTATCTCATCCGAAAAACTGTCTTCGCTACATCAGCGTCTCTAATTTGCAACTGGTGATAGCCAGAGCACAAGTCAATCTTCGAGTATACGGCCGATCCTTGCAACTGATCAAACAAATCATCAATCCTCGGAAACGGATACTTATTCTTGATCGTTGCTTTGTTCAACTGCCGGAAATCAACGCACTTACTCATAGACCCATCTTTCTTCTTCACAAAAAAAATCGGAGCTCCCCAAGGCGACATACTCGGTCTGATGAAGCCTTTCTCAAGAAGATCTCTCAACTTCTCCTTGAGTTCTTTCAACTCAGCTGGCGCCAATCGATACGGAACTCTAGAAATCGGGGCTGTCCCTGGCACCAACTCTATACAGAAATCAATCTCTCTTCTCGGAGGGAATCCAAGAATCTCATCTGGAAACACGTCTGGAAACTCTCTGACGATCGGGATATCGTACAAATCCAAACGTGACTCTTGGGAAACATCGAGCGCATAGATCATGAATCCAGAGTTACCCAGCGATAACAGACTAAACATCTCCATGGTGGAAACCAGTGGAATCTTCGAGTGTGAATCAGCACAATATAATCCCACTTGTCTCCCATCTCGGGGCAAAATCTCACCACGCCATGGAAACAATCCACAGTAGCCTTATAGCTGGACAACACATCCATTCCCAAGATGCAATCAAAGTCTCTCATCTCCAAAGAGATCAAATTCGCCACTATCACATTCTGGTCAAACCGAATCACACAATCCACCTCAATCTCACGGACAACAACAACACACCAGCAGGACGTAGACACCGATACAAAGGTATCTCATCAGCCTGTTCTCTCGACAAGGCATTAACCTGGTCCTGCTGCGGTCCAGGAAACTGTGGTCTCGAAGGTCCTCCAAACCTAGATGGTTCACGGGGTTGGAATCCAGATCGTTGGGTCGGGGAAGGAGGTTGCGGCCTCTGCGAAGAACCACCAGCCGAACCTTGCTGCAAAGGGAATGAAGACTGTCCCCTTAGCAAAGGACACACTCTCAAAAAGTGTCCAGGCTTCCCACAGTTGTGGCAAGTCCCCTGAAATCCACGGCACTGCGAAGTCATGTGCTTACCACCACACTGTCCACAAGACACTCCTCCTGATCCATTGCCACCAGAGCTCACAGAACCAGAGGAACTCGAATTCGACTTCTTCTTAAACTGCTTTCCACGAGGCCTGAACCTCTGACGGTTCGATTGCTGCGAAGTCTTAGGAGACTGGGAAGAATGCGTACCTTCAGGCGTAGGAAGATAACCCCGTCCAACTGCCATCGGAACCTGCATCGGCGCATCCAACAAAATCTCCTCAATATCAACTGCTCGATTCACAGCCTCAGCATACGTCGATGGGGCTCCAGCCAACACCAACTGAAACAACTCTGGCCTCAATCCCTTAATAAACTTGTTCCTCTTCGTTCACTCCTGGCTAGCAACATGGGGAACATACGCCAGAAGGGAAGAAAACTGTCTGGCATACTCAGCAACCTTAAAATTCCCTTGCTTCTGGTTGTTGAACTCCCTCTCTCGGTTATTGAAGTACGACTCTTAGTATACTCCTGTCGAAACGCGACACAGAAGCTCTCCCACGAAACTAAAACTCCGGTCTCTCTCATCACTCTTGAAGTACCCTTCCACCAACGTTGAGCATGCTCCCTCAACTGCAAAACGGACAATTTCAATCCCCGCTCTGCGGTGTACTCCAAAGTATCGAACAAGTCCTCCATGTGCTCCAACCAGCCTTCAGCCGAAAGACCACCCTCGGAGCCAGTGAACGTAGGGGGATTCGTTCTCTGAAATCGGGCTAAGACTAACTCCATCTCACCTATCTGTCTAGTCACGTCCTCCACCTCTGCCTGTCTCTCTCTACGGCGCAAAGGTATATTCTGCTGAACATCCTCGTCGCTCTCCGAGGCCATAGACTCCTCAGCGGAACGTCTAGGAGTCCTACCTCTACCTCTCCTCGGCGGCATCTAATCAAATCTCAAGGTAACTAACAGTAGATAATCATAGAGACAGATATCAAATCAAGAAAGTCACAGAGTCAAGCAAGAAATCAGTTCAAAACTCTGTGCCTAGGCTCAAATGTGATCAAAGGAAAACAAGCTTATCCCAGTTTAAGCTCTGATACAAAAATGTCAGGCCCCGTGCTAATCGACAAGGATTAAATCACAATTAAGCACATAATCGCGGAAGCATAAAAACAGGGATTAAAATTTTCTTCAAACGTTTGGTCCTGAACAATAAAAACATCATTCAAAATATTGATACTCAAAATAGGATTTACTAAAACTCCAAACAACAGACAGGTAATCAAATAAACTAGAAACACAGATCCCAAAAATACATAAAAACTCAAGGCATCCCCTGGTTCAATACATAATATAGATTCATTGGGACTCAACCAAACGGGGATCTACTAGCTGAAACTCCACTCTGTTCAGCCAGATTACCTGTAGCTCCTGCAATGGGCAACACAGACCCAAGAAACAAAAGCAGGAAAAGAAATACGAGGTCAAACCTCAGTACGAAGATCACTAAGACAACAACAACTCAAAAACATGCAGTATATCAAAACATGAATGCATGGGGGCGATCAAAGAATTGGTCAATCTAGGCCAACGAATCAGCTGGAAAATCAAAAGCGAGCCTCAATACCACGCACAGCCAATCAGCCAGTGGAAATCATCGGTCCGTGATCTTCAGGGCTGGCCACTCGATTACCCATCACAGCTCGGTGGTATTCAGACACGACGAATTAGTCGGTCACCACTCCGATGATAGCTTTGGACCTTTCAGGCACTACACATCTGTCTGGCGATCACAACGTGGCTGTTTCTCGAGTTCTCAATCAATCAATCAATAGGCTCAATATGTATGTATGTATGCCAAGAAATTCAAATCTGATTTCAACATGCACAAATTACGTAAAACAGAACATAAAATTCCAGCACTGAGCCAAACCTCTTTCACGTAAAGCACAGATACACAGAACAACATTCACGTTCCAAAACACTACACGCTTATGCCAAAGCTGTAATCAGAAGCTCAATTCGTACCTCTGATCTCAGTTTCTACCTCAACATATCTCACCAGCGCACGGCAACCTCAGCATGCTCAAACCTGCTTCCTCGCTTGTCTCAAAACATACAGCAGAAACTGTCTGGGAGCTCAAATATGTTAAAGCATCTCATATCTTAGTTCAAATCTAAACTTCTACATCTTACTGCCTACGGTTAAAACTCATATCTGGTTCTACCTATCAACGCTGGTGCTAAAACTAGAACTAAGCTCAAAGCAGTAAGGAACTCTTACCCATAAGCTCAAACGAACTAAGGAATTCTCAGGTCAACTGTCACTGCTAAAACTAGAACTAAGCTCAAAGCAGTAAGGAACTCTTACCCATAAGCTCAAACGAACTAAGGAATTCTCAGGTCAACTGTCACAAAAATTCACGAACACAGGGATTCCTTCGTGCTCGTCCTACGCGTTGAACCAAGTCACCTAACGGGTAACAATCAAAAGAGCTAAGCAAGATGAGTTCAGCGCCACCGGTATTGCTCCAAACAACGACGAAAATCGACGGCAAATCGGAGAAATAGTGCTCGGTGAACAGTAACTATCGAGGGTTTCAAAGAGGAAGGAGATAAGAAATATCGGGGTCGAAAGATACGCTAAGTGTCGATCAACACTTGTATTTAAATCCTCGAATCCAGCTTCTGTTCTTATCAAATCAGATCCCATCTTACACTTACGCAGGAATCCTCACATCAGAATCTAGCGTTCACTCACAGCTGGCTCAGCTGTCACGAATCAGACTTCGCTACACTCCTCTAACGCACAATAGCAAACGACATCGCGCTAACTAATCAAAATGACGTAGCAGAGCTTCAACAGCTGGAACAGATCTCTCTCTCGCTAACAACATCTGAACAGCGCTAACAGCAACAGTCAACTGAGATGTGTTGATCAACACGTGACAAATTCTCGCATCCTCGCCCTAACGACAACAGATGTGTCTTGCTACCCAGCACCGTTGACCAACGTTGACATATGATTATGCCACAACTGATTATTCACATCTGAATGCTCACTAATTCTCGCGCAAGAACGCTGCTCCCATCTTCTTCCAGTGATGATCTTCAAGTATGAAATATTACTGGAATCACATCTCTTATCGAAGGTCTCAACGAATCAACTCTAAATTCAACACAGATTTCTCCTGATAGGAAACCAGCAACTCAAAACTGAACAACTCTAAATCAAAATCTGAATTTCGAAAATCCACAACTCCCGTGATCAATCCTAATCAAACCTGACTAATCACTAATCAAAATCTTAGTCCTCACATTCTCCCCACCTTAAGAGATTTCGTCCTCGAAATCAAAGGAAAACAAAGAGAATAATTAACAAAACATCAAACCTCAACAACACAAATCCACTGTCAAAGCTCAAACAGATGAGGCCATTCTTGTCTCATCTTCTCCTCTACTTCCCAAGTAGCTTCTTCTAGGCCATGCTTACTCCATTGAACCATCACCAACGTAATTATCTTATTCCTCAATTTCTTCTCCTTCCTTGGACTGGATATTCAACATAGCTCAAAGCAGAATCTTGCTCAACTTCATCAGTACTCAACCCATGGGACGGATCTAGCTCATCTTTTCTCAACATTGACACATGAAAAACGTCAAGTATCGCTGCTAATTCATCAGGCAGCTGCAATCTATAAGCCAACTTTCCAATCCTTTCAACAATTTAAAATGGACCAACGAATCTAGGAGCTAACTTGCCCTTAAATCTGAACCTCATAACATATTTGAAAGGAGAAATCTTAAGGAACACTCGATCACCAACTTCAAATTCCAGAGGTCCGCGTCTTCTGTTAGCATAGCTAGTGAAGCGATCTTGTGTAGCCTTCATTCTACTTCGAATCAACAAAACCTGATCTCTCATATGCTGCACAAACTCAGGGGTTGAAAGCTGTCTCACCAACTTCTTCCCAGCAGATCAGAGATCTACACTTGTGACCATATAATGCTTCAAACGGAGCCATCCCGATAGTCACTTGGTAGCTGTTGTTATATGAAAACTCAACTAAGGATAACGAATCCTGCCAGCCACCATCGAAATCAATCACAATGGCTCGAAACATATCTTCTAAAGTCTGAATGGTTCTCTCAGATTGGCCATTTGTTGTAGGGTGCTTGATGCATGTTGTACTGTTGTAATGTGGCTTTTAGCCTTGTGTATTTTATTAAACTTGGATATTTGAGTATTGTTGTATTGTAGATTACGTTTTTATCAGTCAGGCCAAAAGAGAAAATTTAACTACTATTTTATTGCTTCCGCCTTTGTTTGCGTGGTTTATCTCTGAGTTTAGCATGAGGCCTGACACATATGGAACACGTGTCATACTCTATATCTCCTCATCAGTCTTCGGACACATAGACTTAGATAGAGTGACCCCGTGGAACATAGATAGGTGTCCTCTCTTGGACTCTTCCATAGAGAACCTCTTAAGTATGATATCGATGTAGGTCGCTTGGGTGAGTCCGAGTATCCTTTTCGATCTATCTCTATAGATCTGTATTCCTAGAATATAGGATGCTTCACCCATGTCCTCATTTAGACAAATATTGAGAGCACGATCAGATGAGAAGGACGATGAATTGCGGAGAGAGTGTTGTGTAAGTGTATAACCGAAAACTGAAAAAGAAACCGATTTTTGGGAAGACATTTTTTGAAAAGAAGCATGCTGTGAGATTTGAAAAACAGATTCTGTGCTACTTGAAAATTCTCATATATTCAGACCAGAGGAGTAATTGAGGATTCAATTTATAGAATATCTTCCATTTTTCTCTAAGATTTAGCCTTGCCAAACCTAGATATCTTGGCTTACACATAGATCTCGTGCAATCATGTCAGCTCATCAGAAGAGATATTGCTGCAATTTCCTTTCGAGAAACTGCTCTGTAATTCAATAGACATTACTCTCCCTATCTTCATAAAAATGAGTTTTTAAAACTATTAAAATGATTTTGTAGCACAGAGATCTTTCGCAAGATAAAAAAAGATTCGAAAACACTATCAGAGCTGCAAATATTTTAAAACTTTAAAAGTTTTCGATTTAAAATGCACTTTCAAGAACAACCCGCTCTGATACCACTTGTTAGGATCGAATATGCAACAAAAACCATGCCTGTTTAAAATTATTTGAAAAACAGCAAGGTTTCAGATCTGAGCGGTGCTCAAATATGGTACCAGAGATCTGGTCTGTAAAAAAAAACTGAGCTGCAATAGCTCAATGTTCTTGAAAGATTCTGCACCGAGAAGCAGATTGGATATGATTAAAATCATGCCGGAAAATAACCCAAATTGGTCTCTGAAAATCGAAAGCTCATCCAACAGATTTTATGAAATATGAAATGCAGAAATCTATAAATAATGAATAGATTTGTTTCTGGAAGTTCGAATCTCAATATCCTACGTCTCCCCTTCTTCCAAATCTGGAAGGCATCCACTAGAAGATTTGATCCACAGACCCGATCAGATTTGGGACTTATCCATTGCCCAAATCTGAACTCCTAGAATCTACACCAGCTCTCAGCTGTGTTCACTAAATCACTTCTTTTATGCCTCAGTGAGAAAGGCTACATACATAGAGTTTAACGTCTTCGTGCAAGACATAGATTTGGTGTTTGGTTTGTGATTCACTCATTGTACTGTTTCGCACATCTCTCGTATATATGTGAGTGAATCTCTGTGTGTGAGTTTTACAGTGTAAGCACAACTCTCGAAAATAAAATCTCACACAACTGGGAAGAGCTTCTTCAAAGCTGAATTTAGCTCAGCCGTCAACTGATACAATAAGCTCCTCTGTTTTTGATAGTTGACAACTTCGCTTATGGTTTATCTTCCTGTTGAACAACTTTTCATTGTTCATCGTCATTTTTATTCATCAGTTCTACTTGTATAAATAGCCTCCCACTTTGATATAGCCGTTGGACACAAGTTTTCTTCCCGTTGTAAAAGTCTTCCGACAAGTTGTACCTTGTGTCATTTGTATATAATGCTTATGCAGGCTATATTGACTTTGTGTGCACCTTTAGCTCTTTTCAAGGCACACAGGGGTGTGGCTATTTAAAGTTCTTTGTCTTCTTGTGAATTGATGCGACAATACTTTCGTTTGAATTTACTTATTCAGATATGATTCATCCGTATTCTTTGTTTTACTTCAATGCTCCTGTTGCTCTCAGATCTGATTCCTTTGCTCTTTATAGCTTCTGATCCAGATCTGAGCTCATCTTCTTCACATCTGATCGAGCTTCGAGATCATTTGCTCTTCACATCTGATCCAGCTTTGAGCATATCCTATCTTCACATCTGATCTAGCTCTTCTTGTCTTTAGAAGAGTTTGCAAGCAGCTAGCTTGCAATGGGTTCGAGATTGGCAATGAGCACTGCTTATCATCCTCAGACAGATGGCCAATCTGAGAGAACCATTCAGACTTTAGAAGATATGCTGCGAGCCATTGTGATGGATTTCGATAGTGGCTGGCAGGATTCGTTATCCTTGGTTGAGTTTTCATATAACAACAGCTACCAAGTGACTATCGGGATAGCTCCGTTCGAAGCGTTATATGGTCGCAAGTGTAGATCTCCGATCTACTGGGAAGAAGTTGGTGAGAAATAGCTTTCAACCCCTGAGTTTGTGCAGCATATGAGAGATCAGGTTTCATTGATTTGAAGTAGAATGAAGGCTGCACAAGATCTCTTCACTAGCTATGCTAACAGAAGACGCGGACCTCTGGAATTTGAAGTTGGTGATCGAGTGTTCCTTAAGATTTCTCCTTTAAAAAGTGTTATGAGGTTCAAATTTAAGGGAAAGTAAGCTCCTAAATTCATTGGTCCATTTGAAATTGTTGAAAGTATTGGACAGTTGGCTTATAGATTGCAGCTGCATGAGGAATTAGCAGCGATACATGACGTTTTTCATGTGTCAATGTTGAAAAAATATGAGCCAGATCCGTCCCATGTGTTGAGGACTGATGAAGTTGAGCTAGATTCTGCTTTGAGCTATGTTAAATATCCAGTTCAGATTCTGGATAGGAAGGAGAAGCAATTGAGGAATAAGATAATTCCGTTGGTGATGGTTTAATGGTGTAAGCATGGCCTAGAAGAAGCTACTTAGGAAGTAGAGGAGAAGATGAGACAAGAATGGCCTCATCTGTTTGAGCTTTGACAGTGGAGTTGTGTTGGTGAGTTTTGATGTTTTGTTAATTCTTCTCTTTGTTTGCCTTTGATTTCGAGGACGAAATATTTTAAGGTGGGGAGAATGTGAGGACTAAGATTTTGATTAGTGATTAGTCAGGTTTGATTAAGGATTGATCACGGGAGTTGTGGATTTTTGAAATTCAGATTTTGGTTTAGAGTTGTTCAGCTTTGAGTTGCTGGTTTCCTATCGGGAGAAATCTGTGTTGAATTTAGAGTTGATTCGTTGAGACCTTCGATAAGAGATGTGATTCCAGTAGTATTTCAGACTTGAAGATCATCGCTGGAAGAAGATGGCCCAGCAGCGTTCTTGCGCGGGAATTAGTGAGAATTCAAATGTGAATACTCAGTTGTGGCATAATCAGATGTCAACGTTGGTCAACGGTGCTGGGTAGCGAGAGACATCTGTTGGCATTAGCGCGAGGATGCGAGAAGTTGTCGCGCGTTGGTCAACACATCTCAGTTGACTGTTGATGTTAGCGCTGTTCAGATGTTGTTAGCGAGAGAGAGATCTGTTCCAGCTGTTGAAGCTCTGCTACATCATTTTGATTAGTTAGCGCGATGTCGTTTGCTATTGTGCGTTAGAGGAGTGTAGCGAAGCCTGATTCGTGACAGCTGAGCCAGCTGTGAGTGAACGCTAGATTCTGATGTGAGGATTCCTGCGTAAGTGTAAGATGGGATCTGAGTTGATAAGAACGAAGCTGGATTCGAGGATTTAAATACAAGTGTTGATCGACAATTAGCGTATCTTTCGACCCCGATATTTCTTATCTCCTTCCTCTTTGAAACCCTCGATAGTTACTGTTCACCAAGCACTATTTCTCTGATTTGCCGTCGATTTCCGCCGTTGTTTGGAGCAAGACCGGTGGCGCTGAACTCATCTTTCTTAGCTCTTTCGATTGTTACCCGTTAGGCGACTTGGTTCAACGCGTAGGAGGAGCACGAAAGAATCCCTGTGTTCGTGAATTTCTGCGACAGTTGACCTGAGAATTCCTTAGTTCGTTTGAGCTTCTGGGTAAGAGTTCCTTACTGCTTTGAGCTTAGTTCTAGTTGTTAGAACCAGCGTTGATAGGTAGAACCAGATATGAGTTTTAACCGTAGGCAGTAAGATGTAGAAGTTCAGATTTGAACTAAGATATGAGATGCTTTAACAGATTTGAGCTCCCAGACAGTTCCTGCTGTACTTGTCTAGACCAGCGAGGAAGCAGGTTTGAGCAGGCTGAGGTCGTCGTGCCCTGGTGAGATCTGTTGATGTAGAAACTAAGATCGGAGGTACGAATTGAGCTTCTGATTACAACTTTGGCAGAAGCGTGTAGTGTTTTGGAACGTGAATGTTTTTCTGTGTATTCTGTGCTTTACGTGAAAGAGGTTTGGCTTAGTGATTGAATTGTATGATCTGTTTTACGTAATTTGTGCATGTTGAAATCATATTTGAATTTCTTGGCATACATGCATACATATTGAGCCTATTGATTGATTGATTGAGAACCCGAGAAAGAGCCACGTTGTGATCGGCAGATAGATGTGTCGTGCCTGAAAGATCCAACGCTATCATCGAAGTGGTTATCGACTGATTCTTCGTGTCTGAATACCACCGAGCTGTGATGGGTAATCGAGTGGCCAGCTCTGAAGATCACGGACCGATGATTTCCACCGGCTGATTGGCTGTGCGTGGTATAGAGGCTCGCCTTTGATTTGCCAGCTGATTCGTTGGCCTAGATTGATCAATTATTTGACAGCCCCCATGCATTCATGTTTTGATATACTGCATGTTTATGAGTTGCTGTTGTCTTAGTGCTCTTCATACTGAGGTTTGACCTCGTATTTCTTTTCCTGATTTTGTGTCTTGGGTCTGTGTTGCCCATTGCAGGAGCTACAAGTAATCTGGCTGGGTAGAGTGGAGCTTCAGCTAGTAGATCCCCGTTTGGTTGAGTCTCAATGAATCTATATTATGTATTGAACCAGGGGATGCCCTGAGTTTTTATGTATTTTGGGGATCTGTATTCGAGTTTATTTGATTACCTGTCTGTTGTTTGGAGTTTGAGTAAATCCTATTTTGAGTATCAATATTTTGAATGATTTTTTTTATGTTCAGGCCCAAACGTTTGAAGAAAATTTTAAGCCCTGTTTTTATGCTTCCACGATTATGTGCTTAATTCTACTTTAATCCTTGTCGATTACCACGGGGCCTGACATCGTAACCCTTTTTGATTCCCACAAAAAGGGGGAGAAATAACTCAAACCATAAACATTCGTGCATATGTTTATTCAGGTTTTGTGTAAATCAAAAAGGGGGAGATTGTTGGACCTGTGTTTACAGATCATAATCTGAATTTTGAAATACACAAAACCTGCTGATTATTTACTAACAGTTTAATTGAGATGTGCAGATCTGACTTAGAGACGAACAGATCTGATACTGTAGATGAACCAGGTCTGATACTGTAGCTGAACCAGATCTGGTACTGTAGCTGAACCAAATATATTGCAGCTAAACCAGATCTTATGAGAATCTGATACCACAGCTGAACCAGATCTAATACTGTAGCTGAACCAGATCTGAGAATAGGAAAACGCAATTTTGGAGGCCTAAACGAAGGAATTTGGCCAAAAACAGAGGATCTCACTGCGTAGAAGTTAGTTTTGCTCGTTGGACCTTTTCAGAGGGGGTAGCCTTGACCAGATCTGAATAATGCACAATAGCAGTCAAAGCTGACCTGATCTGACACCGTAGCAAACCGGATCGGAAGCGAGCGGGAAAAGACAAGAAGAGCTGTATCAGATGTGAAGAGAAGATATGCTCAAAGCTGGATCAGATGTGAAGAGAAAATGATCTTGAAGCTCGATCAGATGTGAAGAAGATGAGCTCAGATCTGGATCAGAAGCTATAAAGAGCAAAGGAATCTGATCTGAGAGCAACAGGAGCATTGAAGAAAAACAAAAGACGGATGAATCAGATATGAATAAGTAAATTCAAACGAAAGTATTGTTGCATAAATTCACAAGAAGACAAAGAACTTTAAATAGCCACACCCACCCATGTGCCTTGAAAAGAGCTAAAGGTGCACACAAAGTCAATATAGCTTGCATAAGCATTATATACAAATGACACAAGGTACAACTTGTCGGAAGACTTTTACAACGAGAAGAAAACTTTTGTCCAACGACTATATCAAAGTGGGAGGCTATTTATACAAGTAGAACCGATGAAGACAAATGACGATGAACAATGAAAATTTGTTCAACGGGAAGATAAACCAGAAACGAAGCTGTCAACTATCAAAAACAGAGGAGCTTATTGTATCAGTTGACAGCTAAGCTAAATTCAGCTTTGAAGAAGCTCTTCACAGTTGGGTGAGATTTTACTTTCGAGAGTAGTTCTTGTTAGAGTAGGTGCCCAACTAGCCAACTTGTGGCGTGTGGGTTCTTGTTGACATTCACTCAGATATGTTTCGCTCAACTCTCGAATGTGAGTGAATGCGTACGTGTGTGAGATTTACAGTGTAAGCACTATCTCTCAAATATAAAATTTCACACACTAGGAAGTGCTCCTGTCCGAGCTGGTTCTCTGTTATCTTCCCTTAGTTGTTCTTTCCTCTGTTCTTCTGTTTTGGATTTTCACAACACTCTCACAGTTATCTTGCGCCTATTTTTTTCATTTTGTGCTTTGCGCCTGATATATAAAGCCGCTTAGCAGATAGTTGTAGCCATTCTGAAAAGTATTCTGACGTATTTGTACTTTGAGTCCTTTGGCTTTTAATGCGTTGTAGGCTTTATTTGATTTTAATCTGTGATTATGCAGCCTTTGATAACATCGAGCTCTGTTTGCTTGTACCTGATGTGGACAAGACGAAACAAATCAGTTTGAACCAATTAATTTTGTCTTTCTATGTTTGTATTCAAACTTTTTTGTTCGTCTGAATTGATCTGTCCAGATCTGGTTCTCCAGCTGGTATCTTATTCAAGCTGGTTGCTCTTCATATTTAATCTGTTCTTGAGAAATTCTGCATCTGCGCCTCTTTTTGTCTGCAGCTGAGCTTGTTCTGTTCTTTCTTGGTCTTGAGCTGCTTCGAGGCTCTAAGATTGTCTACCAGCTTTGCTCCATTCCCAGCTGGTTCCCTTCCAGCAGGTTGATATATCCGTGAGATCAAACATCGCACAGATATCATACGGCCAGCTGGTTTCTCTGCTCCGAGCTAGCTACTTTGGCTGATCTTCTGATTTGCTCTTGTCAGCTGCCCTTGGCCTGTTCTAAGCCAGCTTGTTCATTATACTCAGCAGGTCATTTCTTTGAGCTGGTTTCTCAGTTGGTTTCCTTCCAGCTGGTTTCTTCTTCCTTTATAGCAGCCTTCTGCTTCCTCATCTAAGCATCCAGCTGCTAGGATCCTTGATCAGGTTTTCTCTTACATGTCTGGTTTACCAGATTGGCTATATTCTTCTCGTCAAGAGCCATTGTGTGCTTGATTGTTCACTTGATCCATTCAGACACCCCATCCAAACCATCAGCAAGCACACTGATTAATCAGTTCTGATTCAGCCTACCCAAGGACTGAGATCCTATGATGAACTGATTATAGCCGTGCTCAGCGATCAGACGTGCACTTGATCAATGCTCTTGTATACGGCTTCACACTCAATCACTGCCCTTGTACTCTGCACTTGATCTGCGCTTAAGCCATTCTGCACTTCAACATTCTACGCTTGATCTCCGTGCTGCTCCTGCTCCAAGCTGGGAACCAGCTTGGTGTTCCCTGCACTTCTGGAAGTAAACTGTTGTACCAGCTTGGGTGTCCCCTTAGTGTTCCAGCTAGATATCTTCGACCAGTCCAGCTCAGACGTCCCCTCACTGTTCCAGTTTGGATATCTTCACGTCTACTCCAGTCTTAGCAAGCTACGCATGTCACATAGAGCATTAGTACAATATAAGCATATTTTTTGTGAATCAAAACTTGGATTCTGATATGCAGAAACAGACTCAACACTCTTGGCTCTGACCAGTCCACGAGGGAACTGGCCCTTCAACGGTTGAACGGCTAATGAACGCCCACCGGTCCATGACCGAATCTCAATTCCTTTGCTGGCTTGCACTAGAAAACTAGCAAAGTTCTACGGACGGAATCTCCACGTCGAAATGGTCGGAATGTAATCCGATGGTGGCGGTGAGCGGCGCGGCGGCGGGAGGAGGAGGGCGAGAGAGAGGGGAGGAGAGCTGAGGGGGAGAGTTGTCAACACAACTTGGCACATCTAAATGACTCCCCCAAGGTCCATATTTATAGATTTTTCGTGGTCTTAAACTAGGTTAATGGGCCAAGGTCAGGCCCAGGTCTAGGAAAAATTGGTTTCAAGTCCATCTTTATGGCTTCACCATAATTCCGATCGACGATCAGATCGGACAGATCTTCACAGTTTACAAAACTAAATATTATGATGTGAAAATAATTTTTTGGACCACTTAATCAAAAATAGCAGTTAGTCCCCTATTAACTAAAAGGAAAGTCATACTTACCCAGCCAATATTAGGAAGTTGCGCTTTCATCCTTCCTCCTACTATACTCAAAAATTGAGTATAATTTCTGTACGGGAATTTAGAAACTAGTACTTGTATGACCCTCAATGGTTCAGGGATACAGCTACTCGTGGGCAACTCTTTGTGACTTCGAAAACTTATTTTCGGACTTACTCATCGGATCATGGTAAACGTCTAATAACATCGCCCCATGATCCCCTAGGTATAACTTATAGTGCCTGTAAGAACCAGTTGGTCATGGTTAGCATAAAGTATGGTCCTTTCAACTCAAATATCCCGATCGAATCAACAACCTTTGGTAATCGAGAGTCACTACAGATTCGATAGCCATGCATACATCTTGGAGATCAAATTATGACATCGCATGTGCTATTAGGTAAACCCATTTATCTAAAACACATATAATATTATGGTCAGATATTTGTCACGCTATTATCTCTTCAGATAGCATAGGATATCCATGCACAAGGGCGAGCGATGAATTCTCGAGAACGAAGCATTGACTCTTACATGCATCGAGACCTCACCCAATCCCGCCACCTGATGATCCCAAGGGAATCGGTAAATGGGTCAAAGTGAGGCACCTATCATGTAGAGTCTCAATGACGTTTCGAGTAATGAGGACTAATCTGTACAACCAAGACCTCGGAATTAATCCTCTCGACAAATGATAACCACTTGGAAAGTCCGAACGAGGGTAGTTCGATAGATCACCAAATCACTATCCATCAGCATGCTCAGAACATCACAATGTTCCCTACCAATGAAACGTGGTACTTTACATCGTAGATTCTAGTCTTAAGCTCGGAAGGCCCTTATCCTCTTTTGGATGGTCCAATCGACTAGGAACTTGTTTAGAACACACAGTGACTATTAGATATGTTTCATGATAGTCATCAAATCCCTTGTAACATCTAACATGCACTATAGTGCATTCAAGGTCTTTATACAATAATTTTATCATAATAATGAATATAAAGAATGCCGTAAATATGCAAATTACATAAATAAAGATTATTTTACACAGATTCAACAAGAACCCACATGCCACAAGTTAACTAGTTGGGCATCTACTCTAACTATCTCCCACTGTCTGCTTCACATAAGCAGGACATCTCCAAATTCTCAAATGAGTACTTGGGTGGCTTGCCCATCCATATCTCATATGGATTTTTATCCACTGCCTTGGTATGGACATTGTTCAACAACATTACCGTTATTTTCAGCGCATAGCCCCAAAACGAGGTAGGAAGTTCAATGAAGCTCATCATATATCGAACCATGTCCATCAAGGTTTGATTACGATGCTCCGCTACACCATTGAGTTGTGGCGTGGCCGGAGGGGACCATTGTGAGAGAATCCCATTCTCTCAGGGTGGCATCCAACTTGTTTATATTGAATTTGATAAGCATGTTTACCATCTCTTCAAGGGTGGCATCCAGCTTGTTCATATTGAATTTGACCACAAACGGGTCGAATGCAGCAAGGAGGGAGAGGAGAAGCAAATCCACAGACAGTTCATGTGGAAGCGAGATTTCGAGGCCCACTAGCTTTCAATGAGCCCAATCATAAGAACCCCATGATCGCTCACCGAAATCCCCTCACGCATGCGGCTCGTCATAAGCTCCTTGACAGTAGTGAAACTCTTCGTCCGAGAGTTCTCCCCATACAGTTCCTTGAGGTGAAGGTGTCTGGTGGTAGCATACCCCATCTCCTCGAATCGCAGCTGCAATTCGTTGGACATGGAAGGCATTATATAGCACCGAGCTTTAAGCTCATAGTCCCATAATTTTTTCAATTTTGCCAGATCCTCAGAACTGGCATTTGCAGGGGCCTCCTCCGGATGGCTCTTCTCTAGCGTGTAGAGAAGCTTCTTCGAAGCCCAGACAATCTTGAGATTTCACAGCCAATCTTGGTAGTTAGTGCCAGTGAACTCGTTGCTATCCAGTATATCAACAAATGGATTTTTAATCGAAGACATAATTGATAGCAGTTTATATTGAAAGGAAAAACAGACATGCAATACAGACTATTCATGAAAAACGCTAAGACATAAAACAAAGTCATTTAGTTTTATGAATTACCCTCCCACTATTTTAACAATTTCACCACCGTCTAATGTAATCGGAAAACTAGTTTCCCTAGTGTGTACACAGAGTCCAATCAAGAAATCACGGTCCCGAATAATATCAGCCAATCATGATCCTCAAAAGGTAGAGCCCAATTGCAACAGGTGCAACCTCCATGTATTTATCTCACGTCCAATAAGGCCCAATAATATGACGCCGATTACTATCACGTGTCAAGATGACCCATCAATGTTGAGTTGTAATAGACGGTCGCCATAACATCCCCAATAATATGAGCCAACGTCATGGGAGTTACATCCAACTCACAGCAAGTGTCAATGACGTGCACAACTTTCTTGAACACCTAGGTCCAATCCTAGGTGATGCAATATGCAAATGCAATCCTATTACATAAGCTTCCAGTTTTACATGTCTTCGGTTTTCAATATCTTTGATCATCATCTCCACCTTCTTTAAAATTATCTCCCACTAAGTCTAATATTTACATCTAAATATGTATGAAAAATAAGGATACATTTAAAGGGGTGGGAGCAGGACATAAACCAGGCCCAGTTTAAAATGATTTCAACAATATTAAAACCAAGAAATGTAAAACCTAGCATACACCTAACACATTGGGAAATGATCTCGATCATCCCAAACAACATTATTTATTCAATTAATCCAATTAATTTACATAAATAAAATAAACAAATCAAATTTGCTTTTATCCAACAAAATCATATTTTAAATATAAAATCATATTTTATAAATAAAATCATATTTTGTTATTTTATTTGCATCAAATAATTTTGGGCTTAAAACAATTTTAGGTCCAACATCTCAAAATTTTTCAAAAATAACTTTGGTCTAACCAAAAAGCCCGATAGCAAGTATCGGCCCAAAAAACCCATCGGGCTACACGGGACAGGCCCGGGAAAACCATAAGGAGCAAAAACGCCATTGCATCGCCGCCCCGGCATCGACGCATGGGCGGATCCCCAGCCGCCACATGCGTGCAGCACGCTTGCTGCACGCCGTTCGCATCCCCGTGCGCGACGTGCACACATGGGTGGCTGCCTAAGGCACGGATAGCGCGCACAGGTATGGCGGCGGGCGCATCCCAGTTGGCAACTTGCACGCATGGGTGGCGGCCAGCGCGCACAGAACCCGACAAGAATCACGCACGCGGCGTGCGCGACAGGCACACAACACCAGCCAAGGCGTGCGCATGCGACCTGCACCTCGGCCGTGCGATACATGCCACGATATGCGCAAAACAGGTGTGTGGCGTGCGGCGAGATGTACGTGCGGCGGGCATCAGACACTTACGGCGGAAATTTTTTTTATTTTTTTGAAAAATCGAGAATTTGATGCAATTTGGCAGAATTTCGTGTATTGACAGATCCGAGCCTGATGCTTTGATACCATTGTTGGAACACGATGGATCGGATCCCGCTCCCGGGGTGCAGTGGAAGTTTTAAAATTTGAATGCCCGGGAACGGTCAATACACGAAAATAATATCTAAACATACATAGGATGTTTAGGGATTTTACCTCTGGCGACTAGGCACCTGGCTCCGACAAGTTCACGAGGTAAATGGCCCTTAAACGGTTGAACGACCCATCTAAATTACTCCCCCAAGACCACTATTTATAGATTTTCACGGGCTTAAACCAGGTTAATGGGCCTAGGTCAGGCCCATGCCCAGGGAACATTGGTTTCAAGTCCACCATTGTGGCTTCATCATAATTCCGATCGACGATCAGATCAGAACGATCTTCATAGTTTACAAAACTAAATATTATGATGTGAAAATAATTTTTTGGACCACCTACAATAGCAGTTAGTCCTCTATATTAGCTAAAAGGAAAGTCATACTTACCCACCCAACTTTAGGAAGTCACACTTCCATCCTTCCTCCTACTATACTCAACAAATTAAGCTTAATTTTGCATACTGAAATTGAGAAACCAGTACTTGTGTGACCCACAATGGTTCAGGGATATATCTAGCTATGGGCTCACAACTCTTTGTGACTCCAAAAACACATTTTCGGACTTACCCATCGGATCATGGTAAAGAGTTTAGCAACATCGTCCCATGATCCCCTAGGTATCACTTATAGTGTCTGCAAGAACCAGTTGGTCATGGTTAGCGTACAGTACGGTCCTTTCAGATCAAATATCCTAATCGAATCAACGATCATTGGTAAATCGAGAGTCTCTAGAGATTCGATAGCCGTGCATACATCTTGGAGATCAAATAGTTACATCGCATGTGCTACTTGGTAAACCGATTTACCTAAACACATCTTGTACTCTGGCCATAGATTTTTCACACTATTATCTCCTCATACAGCATAGGATATCCACGCACAAGGGCAAGTGGCGAATCCTCGACAACGAAGCTTCGATTCCTACATGCATCGGGACCTCACCCAATCCCACCACATGATGACCCCAACTGAGTCGGTAAACGGTTCACGGTGAGACACCTATCATGTAGAGTCTCAATGACGTTTCGATTAGTGAGAAATAATCTATACAACCAAGACATCGGACTTAATTCACTCGACAAATAACCACTTGAAAAGTCCGAACGAGGGTAGTTCGATAGATCACCAGGTCACTATCCATCTGCATGCTCAGAACATCACTATGTTCCCTACAAATGAAACATGGTACTTTGCTCGAGCGGCCCTTATCCTCTTTTGGACGGCCCAATTGACTAGGAACTTGTTTAACACACAGTGACCATAATAATGAAGATAAAGAATGCTGTAATCTGTGAATTACATAAATAAAGATCATTTTACACAGAGTCAACAAAAACCCACATTCCACAAGTTGTCTAGTTGGACACACTACTCTAACAAGAAATCCATATGAGATATGGATGAGCAAACCGCCCAGGTACTCGTATTTGAGAATATGAGGATGTCCTTCTTACGTGAACCAGACAGTGGGAGATAAGTTGGATAATCGATCCATCTCGTTACTTCGTGGGGTATCAAAAGAACTCAATTTTGATACTATTTATATCATCCCACAGAAACAAAAGTGTTTGTTTCCAAACTACCACCTTATTGGAGAAGGAATTCTATTGTACAGAAAAGGCAAGATGATAGAACTCAAAGAAATTCGAGATCAATCGAAGCGAGTATTGTACCGCCCAAACCTCAAGAACCAATCATTAAGGTGAACACTCCTAGGAGATCCGAAAGGGTCCCTAGTATTTCCGTCCGGTATGGTTTTCTACTTGAAAATGATCAAGGTGATCCTAACGTTGGATGTTGTCAGGCCTCGTGCTCAATCAGAGTTAAAACTACATAATAAAACACGGCGGAAGCATTAAAATAGTGGCTAAAATTTTCGCTTTTGGCCTGACAGAGTAAACATAAGTTAAAATACATTGATATCCAAAATACTGGTTTATACAACGCTGAAAACCTAGTACATTAACAAACAACAATACAACACGGAGTGACTCTCAATCATCAAATATGAGTCGTTCGCTGAACATAGATACAATACAATATAATGAAAATATCATATGTATCTACTACATATAACTGGGACACTCTATACACCTCCCGGGCATTCCCAGCTGGATCAACTCCACGACCAGTGGAGAAACCATGATAACCTGAAAACACACACAAAAAACAAGACAACCAGCCCCGGAGGGACAAAGGGTCAAACCCCAGTACGGAGAGAAACTGAAAAACAATAGTTAAAATAGCAACAGATAAAATGCGAATGCTATGGATGAGAACAAAGCTACAACCGAAGGCAGGGAGACAAATGATCTCAAGAACTGCTCATCAACAGAATCCAATCATCTGGAAGATATTGGCCACGGTGTGTGAGTATATGAGAGCTACCCACTCGTCTCAATACACGGTACCAGATGCATAACAATCACTCAACCTGTTGTTGCCTAACTCATGAGATGTGGGAGCTACCCACTCCGCTCATAGTGGCTAACAGATCCCAGTAGGGAGATGAGGGACACGGGAGTTACCCGCTCGGCCTCAATAACAGGCATCCTGGTGCACACAGATCAACAGGGCAACACTAGCAAGATCTGAACTCAACATGAATAATGTGTGTATGCATTGCAACAGTTTGCAATAAAAAACACAACAGAGGCAAGCAATGATAGCACAGAGGCATACACAGCAGCACACATGATATCCATGCTAAATCCAACGTTGTAAAGCAAGCTCACATCCGTACCTTAGTTCCGAGCTATAATTACAACAAAAGCAGTCCCGAGCAACCAGATCTGAAACCTGCTAAGCCAAAAAACAACGCTAACTCAGGGACGCAAGCTCAGAGCTATGAACTGGGAGCTACAACGTCAACCAGCTCTGTCCTACCTTTCTAGCTCAACAAACAGCTCTAAACAAAGCACAAGGTAGGAACTAACACATACACAACGAGCTACCTGAACAGCAGAAGCAAATCTACGCTTATGGTAACAGACTACACAGGGTAGCTTCCTTCGCGATCTTCTTCCAGCTAACCCAAAGCCTGCAAAAGAGGTATGAGAAGAATCGCCTTGGCAAGAGGAGTCCAGCGCTACCACTCTCGCATCCCTCGGAGTTGTCTACCGCCGGTAATCGAAGAAGAAAAGCTTCGGTGAACAGTAGCTACGGTATAGCGACAGAGTTACCTTTCGAGAAATATTTCTAAGTGTCGGGAAGAGATAATGGCGAGACCAGAGTCAAAGTCCTCTATTTAAAACAACTTAAGTCTCCCAGATCTGACAGAAAACAGTCACCGACAACTTAAGATCCAAGCCAACCCCAAATCAGATCTGAGTATCACTCCAGATCTGGACTCTACGCTAAAACAGATTTGGAACTCATCCAAACGATGTCGCACCAAGGACCGCTCGCCGTCTAGGACACGTCATCTCGCTAACCACATCTGAATCACTAAACGGCGTCACATCGCGTTCTCAGATCTGACTCACAAAACCCGCCAAATCTGAAATCCCTGAACCGCACCGACCCTGGAACAACGAATCGGAACAACGAACCGGACCTGTCCACGTATCACTAACCTCGCTCGCAACTCAGATCTGGATTCTTCTCCAAAAACGATGTCGCATCACTACCCGCGTTTAACTTCCAACACGCGTAACCAAATAGCGCGCGACCACTAGATTTCACTACAAAATCTGAATACAACTAACCAGGACTGCCCAACACTCAAATCTGATCACTTTCCTGTGGAAACTCTCCAAAAAATCCAGAGCTGTTCAAAGAATTATACTGACCCGATTACTTCACCAAGCATACCATCCCAAAGCTGGCTCATCCCAGATTTGTTCACGCCAAATCTGGTCTATGCTAAACCCGACTAAAAAATTCAATTAATCCTTTAATATTTCTGTAATGCCCGAAAATCCTAATTACGTGAATTGAATGCATGACTAGGAGGAAAACCTTATGTTAATATGATTTGCATGTCATGTATGTGATTATATGATGATTTTATGCTTTACGTGTGCATGTCGCTTTACGGTACGGTTTGAGACCGGCAAGCGGGGACGAGTCCGGAGACGACCAAATCGAAAATATTTTAATGTTTTAGCACTTAGACATATTTTAAAGCAAAACATTTTTATTTTATGCATGATTTCCAAAAAAATGAGATTTTATGCACGGTTACCGAGGGGGACCCGTTTTTCGCCTATACGGGCCATTTTTATGACTTTTACCACACTTTTAAATTTGAGAGGTCCAATATTACGAAAATTAAAGGCTTGAAGTCTGAATTTTAAATTTTTTTAAGCCTTTTTAATTAGAGGATGGGCTAGTATGATGATGGGCTCTTATTTCTTTAAATAAAACAAGGTAGAAGGGCTTTTTAGTACATTTTTTCATGCACCCTCCACCTAAACTCGAAAATTACCCTAGCCTATCCTCTCATCAGCCAACTTCAGCCTCCATCCTCCTCAAGGTGACCAAACTCTTGTAAGTTTTGGATTGAAACTCTAAGGTGTGGTCTTCTCCATTGTCCTCCGCTCCGGTATCACGTATTTTCACTTCTCTATCAATCAAGGCATGTTATATTCTTTCTTTTCTCACCAGATAAATCATAATATACTGTTTTTACAAAGATTATGCATCAATTTTATGTGAATGTTTCAGATCTCAATGTACATGTCCATGATCATATGTCTCTCTTCATGTGCACCTCACGGTTTTGAATTCTTTTGCATGGCTTTGGTTCATGGTCTGCTTGAGGGGTCTGGGCTTGTTGTTAAGTGGTTCATCGTGGGCCTTGGAGTGGCTTTCTGTGGTTCTAAATGGTGGAATTGTGGTCGAACCAATGGCTTGATGTCGCACACCGTGCAGTGTGTGTTTGTGTGTGTCGTGTGCGTCTCCTTCCCAGCGTTCGTTCTCCTTCGTGTGAGCTCGTTTAGGGCCGTGGTTGGTCTCGTTGGAACCGCCTGGACCTGGGGGTGGTTCATCCAGAAGGGTTCCATCAGTGGTTGCTGGAGCAGATAGAACGATTGCTGATACCATCAGGTGGTCGCGACGGCACAGCATGGCTGGTGCATCCACTTGCAGCGACTGTTTCTCCCTGGTTAGGCCACAGTTTGAGGCAAGGTTGGTCACGTTAGAACCGCCTGGACCTGGGGGTGGTCCAGACGGAAGGGCTCCGGCCATGGTGGCCGGATCAGGGAATTCGAGCGTGATTACTGGCGGCTAGTCGCTGCCCTGCATGAACCAGTGTGTGTTTTTGGGTTTAGGGTTTGTAGTGGGCTGTTTTGGTCCAATTGAACCGGATGGTTCGGTTGGGCTGAACCGGTTATTCGAGTCTCGAGTCGAATATTTTAAGTCTGGTCCGAATTATTTTATTTTTGGGCCGGGTTATTTTATTTTTAGAGTCCGGGTCGTTTTTACCGGGTCAAGTCAACTTTTAAGTTAAAATTAGTTCGAGTCAAATTATTTTTGGGTCAACGATTTTTTTGTCAAAATCTATTTTTAAGTTGCTGGAATTTTTAATTAAATTGGGTTTTAGCCAAATTAGTGGACTTTGGGCCGATATTTATTTTAATGAAATTTTAAGCATTTTTAACGATATTGGGCCGAGTCCTTCAAATGATTTTAAAAAGGGTTTGTTCTTAGTTGTTGGGCCCAGATGAGTTGGGCTTAGGATTGTTCTAAGTTTGAGTTGAGGCTTTGGGACTTAGAATTTTTGGGCCAGTCGCTTGAGTCAGTCCTTGACCTGGCCGAAGAAAATAATGCATAGGCCCATGAATATACTTTTAATGTTACATGTATCATGCTATGTATTTAAGTATGTAATGTTTTAAGAAAAATTAGAATATATTGATGGGCCAAGGTTTTAAAGTTGCATGATTTTTATGAAACGTATGCATCATGAAAGTTTAAATTATGTTAAGGCATGAATGAAAATATTTTTGGGAAATTGAAGTGTTGTGGGGAAAAGTACGATGGGAGTTAGCCGGGTAACCGGGCCAGGGGATCCCCTGTTAATGTATAATGATAATGAGCTTATGGATCCTCGTGTGACATCGGGGTGAAGTGGCAGCATAGAGGTGTGACATATAGGGATCCCGAGGTAAGGTCGGGTGAACCAGACCGCCGCGTACGTTGGTTTATAGATTGATCAATCGAATTTAACGGCTCTCTCTTCATGGATACGACTCACATGTTCTCTTTAGTTATGTTATGTATTATGCTATGCCTTAATATATATGTTATGATGATTTATGTACGACTACAATATGGTTTAACGTTTTAAGACCTTTTAATGCACGTATGTCATGAAAATTATGTTCATACACTTATGTGCTTGTATGTGGTTTTATTATATGTACCTTGTTATAGCGAATATAGCATGTTGGGCCTTTAGGCTCACTAGGTTTATATGGTGCAGGTGAGCATGATAATGTTGATGATATTACTCCGACCGGCGGTGAGGACGTCTGATGTTCCGCTGCGGCTGTTACCCCGTGACCGCTTAGTTATTTCATGTTATTTGCTTTTAAACATGTTCAGTTTTTCCGCAAACAGTTTTTGAATACTCTGATTTTTATTCTAGCTTATGAGACGTGGATTGAAGATTTTTTTGGCAGTTGTTTTAACGATCGTTGAGATGTTATTTTAATGCTGAAGTTATGTTTTATTATTTATAGCTTTTATTTAATGCTATTTCACGTCTGCTTTCAAAAAAAAAAATTTTGAGGTTTAGTATGTTTCAATTTCGGCTCTCATATCTCTCCCCTACTAAAAATAAGATTTCGTCCTCGAAATCAAACGACAACTCCAGATCTGAACCAAAACTCAACAGAATACTCCAAAACTGGATAACCACGCTATGCACAAAACAACCAGTAACCTCTAACACGCAACAAGAGGCTACTAACCAAGAGTTCAAGATAACTGGAACAAACAACAAATAAACAACTAGATACTGGAGTCAAATGAAAAATCTACTCAAACAGATGATGCCATTCGCGTTGCATTTTCTCTTCCAACTCCCACGTTGCTTCTTCTCTACCATGTTTGCTCCACTGGACCATCACCAAGGGAATGGTCTTGTTCCTCAGCTGCTTCTCTTTTCTATCCAAGATCTGCAAGGGATATTCAACATAGCTCAAAGTCTGATCTAGCTCCACCTCGTCAGTTCGCAACACATGAGAAGGATCTGGCTTATAGTTCCTCAACATAGACACATGAAACACATCATTTAATGAGGACGCTTCTTCTCTACCATGTTTGCTCCACTGGACCATCACCAAGGGAATGGTCTTGTTCCTCAGCTGCTTCTCTTTTTCTATCCAAGATCTGCAAGGGATATTCAACATAGCTCAAAGTCTGATCTAGCTCCACCTCGTCAGTTCGCAACACATGAGAAGGATCTGGCTTATAGTTCCTCAACATAGACACATGAAACACATCATTTAATGAGGACAAATATGGCGGCAACAACAACCGATGAGCTAAAGGTCCAATCCTTTCAACAATCTCATAAGGTCCAACATAACGAGGAGTCAATTTTCCCTTGAGACCAAACCTCATTACACTTCGAAAAGGTGAAATATTCAGAAAAACCAGATCTCCAACCTGAAATTCCAGAGGGCTACGCCTCTTGTTCGCAAAGCTGTATTGGCTCTCTTGTGCAGCTTTCATCCGCTGTCGAATCAGATCTCTCATCTGCTGCACAAATTCTAGAGAAGAAATCTGCTTCTCCCCCACTTCTTCCCAACATATAGGCGATCTGCACTTCTTGCCATATAAAGCTTCAAATGGTGCCATAACAATCGTGACCTGGTAGCTGTTATTGTAAGAAAAATCAACCAAAGACAACGAATCTTGCCAGCTACCACTAAAATCCATCACAACAGCTCTCAACATATCCTCCAAAATCTGGATAGTTCTCTCAGATTGGCCATCGGTTTGGGGATGGTAAGCAGTACTCATTGCCTATCTGGTACCCAAAGCTGTCTGCAAACTCTTCCAAAACCTGAAGTAAACCTCGGATCACGATCTGAAACAATAGTCAGAGGCACACCATGCTATCTCACCACGAAATATATGTACACATTCGCCATTTTCATCAAAGAATACGTCATGCTACATGGAATGAAATGAGCAGACTTAGACAATATATCAATAACAACCCACACAACATCACAACCTCTGCCAGAATGAGGCAAATGCGTCACAAAATCCATAGCTATGTGCTCCCAATTCCATTGGGACACCTCTAAGCTTTGCAATAAACCACCAGGTCTCATCCTCTCTACCTTTACTTGCTGACAGTTCAGACAACGTGCTACAAAATCAGCAACATCACTCTTCAAACCTGCCCACCAAAAGAGCGGCTTCAAGGCATGGTACATCTTCCTTGCACCAGGATGGACACTATGTCTACTACAATGTGATTCTCTCAAGTCTCCTCCTTAAATTCAATCAGGTTTGGCACTACCAACCTGCCACGAAACCTCAAACAACCATCTGACGAGACAGTATAATCCTTTAACTGTCCAGCTCTAACCTTCAGCTTCAAATCATGGATAGATGGTGTTCTTTGGGATGCTCTAATATTCGCAACAATCTGTGGCTCAACTTGAAAAGAGGACACCACAACATAATCCTCACCTGGGTAAAACCGCAAACCAGTAGTGCTTAGATGCTCATGGACCTTCGAAATCTGCAACGAAGCCAGCATCGCAATTTGAGCCTTCCTGCTCAATGCATCAGCAACTACATTCACTTTCCTAGGCTGATGTTAGATTTCACAATCAAAATCCTTAAGAAATTTCATCCATCAACGCTGTCTCATTTTCAAATCTGATTGAGAAAACAAATACTGAAGGCCCTTGTGACCTGTATACACCATAAATTGCTCGCCATACAAGTAGTGGCGCCAAATCTTCAAGGAAAAGACCACTGCGGTCAACTCTAAATCATGAACTTGGTATTGAGTCTCAGGAGGTTTCAACTGACGAGAGGCATACGCAATGACTCGAACATTTTGCATCAACACACAACCCATCATTCAACGAAGCATCCGAACAAACCACAAAACCACCTGAACCAGACGGCAAAGCTAACACAGGCGCATAAGTTAGCTTCTCTTTGAGCAACAGAAAGCTTTTCTCACATTGCTCAGTCCAAACGAATCTCTTGTCTTTCTGGGTCAATTGCGTCATAGCTATACTAGAAAACCCCTCGATAAAGCACCGATAATAGCTAGGCAAACCCAAGAAACTACGAATCTCTGACACATTCTTGGGACGCTCCAAGTTAACAACAACCTCTACTTTACTGGGATCCACAGAAGTACCTTCAGCTGAAACAACATGACCCAGAAACACAATCCTGTCCAACCAGAACTCGCACTTGGAAAAATTAGCATACAGCTGCGAGTCCCGAAGTTGCGTCCAAACAGAACTCGCACTTGGAAAACTTAGCATACAGCTGCGAGTCTCGAAGAGTTTGAAGAACCAACCTAAAATGCTCTTTATGCTGCATCGCAGTCTTCGAGTACACCAAAATGTCATCGATAAACATAATCACAAACTGATCGATGAACTCTCGAAAGACTCGATTCATTAGATCCATGAAAACTGTAGGGGCATTCGTCAAACCAAAATTCATAACAAAAACTCATAATACCCATACCTCGTACGAAAAGCAGTTTTCGCAACATCTTGCTCCCGAATACGTAACTTATTCGGTACACCGCTGAACCCTGAATTTGATCAAACAAGTCATCGATTCTCGGCAAAGGGTACTTATTCTTCACTGTCTCCTTATTCAGTTGCCGGAAGTCAATACACATCCTCATGGATCCATCCTTCTTCTTCACAAACAAGATAGGCGCTCCCCACGGAGACATACTCGGCCTAATGAAGCCCTTCTCCAAGTAGCTAAGTTGCACCTTAAGCTCCACCAACTTAGCTGGTGCTAAACGATACGGAGTGCGCGAAATCGGAGCTGTAGCAGGTACCAACTCAATGCTAAAGTCGATCTCCCTTCTCGGAGGAAAGACAGGAATCTCCTCAAACACTGTTAAGATAAAGTTTATAAGTTTTGGTGATAAAAAAATAAGACTGAGAAATGATCTTAAGTATTTCCAGAAGATAAGAGAATTGAAGATTTCAGATTCCGTGACGTCATTGAGAGTCTCGTAGAAGACAAGAGATTTGAACTTTTCAGATCTCGTGACGTCATGTCTTTTAGTTACAGTTTTCCAGATTAAGAGAGTTCTGATCTAAGCATTGACTTCTGAGTTGACCATTCGGGACTTGTTCAGACATCGAGTCAAGTATTCAGCTATCGGGACAATCGTTCAGATTTGAGGACATTCAGACTTGGTTCAGAAGCTACAGTAAGAGATCTGTGTTAGAGTAAAGAATTCAGAGATTCATATTTCTGTTATCGGGTTGATACCTTCGAATCAGACTTGGTTATTTGGATTAGTTGAGTATTCGGGTCAGGACTTCAGTATTGAAAGTATTCAGACATCTCAGTAACATATTCCGTTTTATTAACTCAAGTGGTATTCAGATTTGAGAGTATCATATACTAACAAACTGTACATAAGTTATTCAGATCTCAGTATTTCAGAAGTGGTTACAGAGCTAACAAAGTACATCAGATTTGAGGTTTTGAAAGTGTTTGATTCAGACTTAGGAATAGTATACTTTCAGAAGTCGCAAGTATTCAGAAGTTCCAAGCATTCAGATGTCTCTATGTATTGAGATGTGACATAGTTACGAATACACAAGCAGCGATTTTTTCTCAGATATGATACACACAGAGAGCTATCTACTTCAAGGGAGAAAGAACTGTTTAACGAAAAGAGCTTTGTAATGGAATTGTACAAATGGCTGGAATTAAGGAGACAAAGTCAGAGCTATTTTGGGTAAAGGTACATAGTACGTAAAGTGATTTGTACGATGTTTACCCATTTTGGTATATGAGACAATTTGGCCCTGAAGAGCGTGGTTTACCTCTCATTGTACGATAAGATGCAGAGAAGAATATTTTACTGGCTACTTTTACTGACCGTTGTGGAAAAAGAGTATAAATAGCTGAAGTTTCAAATGAAGAAAGGCTCTTGGTCGTCACTCTAATAGTCTGTTTTGTGCTCTCAGTGATTTAATTTGAAAAAGCTTTCTTCCTCACTCTGGGATTTCAAAAAGTATTCAATCGAAAATATCCCAAGTCCCAGAATCTCAATCTCAAAGAACTTTCAAGTTCAAGGCTTCATAGTTTTACCTTCGAGATATATCTTCTGGTTTACCTTTGTAAACAGTTCTTGTTGATATAAGAACTAGAAGATTTACAGAGCTCATTATATTGTACTTCATTGTATTATTCAAGTTTGAGTCTATAACAAACGTGCTACGTGATGCCGTTTGAAAAAACCCAAGATAGTTGTAAACAGCAGCTGCGTCTGCGTGTATTGATGATAGCTAGGAGTTCACTTGGAGCGTGGCTCGGTGACTGGGTGTAGATAGAAGCTGTGTGCATCAAATTCTTCTAGTGATACCTTCCTGCAAAGGAAGAAGGGGAGACGTAGGATTTGATATCCGAACTTCCAGAAACAAACTCTGACCCTTGCACTTTTAATTATTTATATCGTATTTGCATTTACATTGTTCACTGGTTATTCGACTTATTTAAAATTTAAAATCTCAAGGAGTTCATTCAACCCCCCTTCTAAACTCCTAGACCCGTTTTCGATCCATATTGATCCTATCAATTGGTATCAGAGCCTGCGCATCTCAGTTATTGAACAGTTTGTTGTTTACTCTTTATATATTTCAATATGTCTACTCACATAACAGATTCCTATGTTTTCGAAGGAATATTAAGATGATTGGAAGATAAGGATGCAAGCTCATTTGGCAGCGCAAGATGATCATATGTGGTCGGTTATTATCGATTGACCAATGAAAATAATGAAGATCAACATAGCATTCGCGCCGACTGATGGTGCACCTGAGTATGTAGAAAAGAGATGACATGAGTATACTAACGAGGAGAAAAAGAAAGAAAACTTGGACAATGTGGCCAGAGATATTCTGTATAAGACGCTGGATAAAAACATGTTCAGCAAAATAAAAACCTGTGCCACAACGAAGGAGATTTGGGAGAAGCTATTTCAAATCTATGAGGGAAATGATGATACAAAGGAGAACAAGCTAACTGTTGCACAACAGAAGTATGAGTCTATCAAGATGCGTGAGGGCGAGACTATGACAGAGTTTGATGAGCGCTTTAGTGCTGTGGTGATTGAGCTAACCAGTCTGGGAAAAGAATACAGCAATCGGGAGTTGGCACTGAAAGTGATGAGAGCATTACCCAGGGAGTGGGATGTTAAGATGATGGCCATGCATGAATCTAAGGATCTCAAAAAGCTCGAACTACATGATCTCTTTGCAAATCTTAAAGCTTACGAGTTTGAATTGGAGACCAGATCTGAGGCACCGTCAACTTCACAACCAACCAAGGCTCTTGCCGCAACATCTGAACAGTGCTATCCAAGCACGAGCAATCTTCAGAACAACTCAGCAATGATTCAATGTCCCTCTCCGTTAAGAAGTTTGGGAAATTCATGAGAAAATCCTATAACCCTTCTTTCTCTTATAATAATGCTAACAAATCTGAAAAATTATCTACTGATATGAATTGTTACAACTATGGTCGTCCAGGTCATTTTGCTGCAGACTGTAACAGACCAAAGAATTAGGACAGACCCAGAAGGGATGAGAAGAAGGATGAAAGATCCAAGGAAAGATCAAAAGAAATAAGGATGAGGACAAGATCTGAAAAAAGACCCAACCGAAAGAATCACAGAAAAGTGCTGGTTGCAGAAGAGAGCACCAAAAGCTGGGTGGACTCAGATTCCGATTCCTCATCAAGCAGCTCTTCTTCAAGCGATGGTGAACAAGAGGAAGTTAACTGCCTAATGGCTAACCAATCTTCAGAAGACGAGGTATTCGATTTCTCAAATACTGAATTTACACGGGAGGACCTAATCACTGCACTAAATAAAATGGTCCATGAGTACAAGAAGCTTTCTCAAACATTCAAGGAAGTCAAAGCTGAAAACATGAATTTGAAAAATAGTTCAGCAGAACCAAGTACTGTTCAACTTGGTGAAACTGACAGTTTACAAATCGAGTTAAGTAAGCTGAAGACTGAGAATGAATCATTGAGATTAAGATCCTGTGAGCTCGAATCTGAAAACGAAAGGTTAAAAGAAGTAATGAGCTCCTGGACCCAGTCTTCTTTTCTCTAAACAAGCTGTGTGAGACTCAGAAGCCAGCTTATGATAGAACTGGCTTAGGTTTCAATGCTGATGATAGCAGCTCTGGAGAGACTTGTACTCAGTCAAATCTGGCATGTGACAAATTCAAAAAGATGAACTTTGTCAAAGCCAGCGTGATACACAATGTTTATGAGTCGGTACGGTATGATTACCAGATCTCGGGGCAACTAAATCAAAAAGGGAAAGCTGGTATTGGTATGCCAGACCCGAGAGCTCTAAGCCTGTTTGGCTAAGGAACAGACTTGACAAGGAAAAGGCGAAAGCTGGATCCAAGTCGTTTGTTCAGAACCAACAAAGACGTGGTTCTAAGAAGGTCAAATCTGAATGGAAAAAGGTTCAGTCCCGAAGAGATCTGAATGGTCAAAATATCAAACCAAATCTCAATAGATCTCACCATATTCCTGCACACACCCTTATGGACTTTCATACTGGGAAAACTGTTAAGGTAATTCAAGTATGGGTCCCGAAAGGGGTAATCCGATCTGGACTCAAGTAAAATTGGGTACCAAAGTCTGTTTTTATGATTGCAGGATAACAGGTACAAAGATGGAGATGAGTCAATCATTTGGTACCTGGATAGCGGCTGTGCAAGACACATGACTGGAAACCCAAAACTGCTATCTGTGACACCTCACAAAGGAGCAAAGATCGTCTTTGGTGACAATGCTCATGGTAACACTGTGGGTAAGGGTAAGCTTATCCACGGTAACTTTTCAATATCTGATGTTTTAGTTGTTGATAATTTGTGCTATAATTTGATTAGCATAAGTCAGCTATGTGACAAGGGTTACAAAGTTAACTTTCAACAGCACACATACACAGTTCAGAGTTCAAATGGTCTGACTGTATTGGTGGGTAAAAGATCGGGGAATACCTACATTATCAATTGGTCAGAACCAATGGGATCTGAACAAATCAGCCTTGCAGCTGACTCCTCCAAGAGTTGGCTATGGCATCAGCGAATGAATCATCTAAACTTTAAAACGCTTGCCAAATTGAGTCAGCATGAACTGGTTTCTGGTATGCCCAAAATCAATTTTTCTATGGACAAGATCTGTGCCGCATGTCAGCTTGGTAAACAAATTCGTTCTACTTTTAAAAAGAAAGGCGATAAACGTTCTTCCCGAAGCTTAGAAATTTTTTACATATGGATCTCTTTGGTCCCATTCCCGTAACGAGCTTAGGGGGAACGAACTACACCCTAGTTGTTGTTGATGATTTTACAAAATTCACTTGGGTGCTGTTTTTAAAATCAAAATCAAAATACCGCTGACCAACTGATTCGGTTTTTAAAACGTTTACAAAATGACAGATCTTGTACAGTCAACAGGATAAGAAGTGATCGTGGTACCGAGTTTTTTAATAAAAAATTATCTTCTTATCTAGATGACATATGGATAAAGCATGAGCTTTCTGCAACTAGAACTCCTCAACAGAACAGGATGGTTGAGAGGAGAAATCGTACTTTTAAAGAAGCTGCATGATCTATGATTGCTTACTCTGGAATTTCTCAAAAATTTTGGGCATAGCAGTTAATGCAGCTTTCTACACTCAGAACAGATCAATGATAAATAATTTGCACGATAAAACCCCTTATGAGATCTGGAGTGGCAAGAAACCTGACATATCATATCTCAGGGTGTTTGGGTGCCGATGTTTAATTCATAATAATGGTAAAAAGCACCTAACATATTTTGATGCAAAATATGATGCAGGTATCTTCCTAGGTTATTCAGAAGTGAGCAAAACATACCGAGTTTTCAACAATCTAAGTCTGACTGTTGAAGAATCAGCACACGTTGTTTTGTATGAGACAAGCTTTAGATCCAACTCAGCTGCGAGCCTCAATGATTTATGCACACGTTTAGAATCATCCAGCATTGATGACTCAGATGATGACGTGCCACAACAAAGATACTCAGCAGAGATACAACCAGAACTGGACACACCACACAACAATGCTCAAACAGATCTGACAAGTAACCCAGTGGTTACTGATTTGACTAACGTTGACTCAACGCAGGTTCAGATCTCTTCAAGCGTGCCAGCTGCTGGAACTCAAGCGACCAATGCTCAAGATGTTGTAAAAACGATCTCGAAACACCACAAGTGACATCTGATACACAAAATGCGAGCACATCTCAACTGGTTCCGGGATCGAATCTGGAGCAAAGATCTTATCAATTGACATCGATCAACCCAGAAGCGATCATCCAGCCAGATATTCAAATGGAACAAGGAGAAAATTCAATTGGACCAGATCTCCAGTGGAATAGAAATCATCCACCCGAGCAGGTCATAGGTAACATTAACTCACCTGTTCGCACACGAGGCCAGCTTATGCATGATCATTTTGATTCAACATTCATATCGCATATAGAACCAAAACAAATAGATGAAGCCTTAGCAGACCCAAGCTGGGTTGATGCAATGCAAGAAGAACTTAATCAGTTTAAGAGAAATAACGTATGGAAACTTGTACCTAGACCTTCTAATCATTCAGTAATAGGAACTAGATGGGTCTTTAGGAGCAAACTGAATGAAGATGGAGCAGTAACTAGAAACAAGGCTAGATTAGTTGCTCAGGGCTTTAGGAAAATGGAAGGAATAGCATTTGATGAAACTTTTACTCCTGTAGCCCGATTAGAAGCTATCCGCATGTTTCTACAAATTGGATAAAGCTCTGTATGGGTTGAAACAAGCACCCAGAGCTTGGTATGATACACTTTCAAAATTTCTTATAGAACATGATTTCACAATAGGCACTGTTGATAAGACACTGTTTAAATTTGTGAAATCTGATCATGTTCTATTAGTGCAAATTTATGTTGATGATATAATATTTGGGTCAACCAACCTCAAACTGTGCCAGAAATTTTCTAAGTTAATGCAGGACAAATTCGAGATGAGTGTGAGACCTGGAAAAGTAATAGAGGATTAATCGTTGGATTAATCAGATTTTTGAGATTTCTGGTGGTTCAGATTTCTTATTGAAGGTTTCGTTTGTATTTTTCGGGTCAGAAATCACAATTAGAGCAATTCTGGAAATTTTGGAATTTTCGAGTTTGAAATCTGAATTTTTGGTGAGATCTGTTGAACGCGTATATTATATCAGCAGCAATGCTGAGGTGGCAGGAAACAGCAGCAACGCTGACGTGGATTTCAGACGTTGGTGTTTTAGTCGCAAGAATCAGCAGACAGCGTTATAGAACCCTGAAACGACGACGTCTTGGTGAATAGGAACCAGCTGGTGGTTTGTTAGCGCGTTTCTTAGTAGCGACCAGCCGTTGGGTGAAACTACGTCGTTTTGGGAATTCAGCAGTTGGTGTGTTTCCTCTAGTAGCGATCATTTGTTGGGTTATGCGACGCCGTTTGCATTTAGTTGAAACGCAGCGTTTTGGGCATCAGCTGGTGGTCACGTTATACGTTTACTGTTGAGGAATCTGTTGCGTTATTTTATCCAATTGTTGGTTTAGGTGATCAGCTGCCGACAGATATGATGATGTGCACTCTGCGACGTTGTTTGGTTAATTTGATGCGACATCGTTTTGTTTAGCGTTGTTCGAAGGATTCAGCTGTTGGTTTATTTTGCGATTGCTGGTTGTGTTAACAGCAATGCCTGCTGGTTGGGTTCTCAGCATTGTCGACTGGTTTTGTCGGTGGAGTTGTTCTTGCTGCTGTCAGCTGGTGAGAAGTGTATATATAAGAGAAGACTTGGTCTTCGATTTGATTAACAGATTCCATACTTAGCGAAATATTCTCCCGATTGTTGTTTGTTGCTTCGAACCCTAGAACACTGTTCACAGTAGAATTTCTCCGGCAATTCCCGTCGTTTTCGGTCACTGCTTTGTACGTTTGAGGTAGCGCTGGACTCCTATTGTGAAGCTCTTTCACTCTATACCATTCTCGGAGGCTGTTGTTAGCTGGTAGTAAGATCATGAAGTAGTTTACTTCGGCCGTGTGTTCGCTATTCAGGTAGCCTTTCGAATTAGCGATAAGATCTTACCTTAGAGCTTTGTTATTGAGCTTCCTGTTGAGTAGAATGATAGAGTAATTGCTGGTTGTAGTGTGTAACTCCCAGCCGTAAGTTACTGTGAATTATCGTGACCTTCTGGGTAGCTTTTGAGATCTGTGTGTTGTGTGTTTAGCAGGTTTCAAACAGATCTCTCGGGTCTCTTGTTGTGGTAATTGTGCTCAGAATTAAGGTACGGATTTGGAGCTTGTGAATCAGCAGGTTATGGCTTGAGTGAATTGTAGTTGCTGATATCGTGAGATAGTTGTGTATGTTTGCTGTTGTGATTGCTGTTTTGCATATGAGTTATGCTAGTTGTTGCATACACGCACTATCATCTCATTTCAGCTATTGCAGCCATTGTTTCATTGTTGTTGCTCTGTTTTCTTACCAGGATGCGAGGGCGAGCGGTGATTCCGCACTCTCATCTCCATGCTGGGATTTGTTAGCCCCTATGCGCCGAGTGGTTAACTACCACAGTTCATAGGTTGGGCAACGGCAGGTTGAGCTGTTGATGCATCTGGTATTGGTGGGCGAGTAGGGGTGAGTGGGTAGCTCCCACATGTCCTACACTCACCGTGGCCACACATATCTACTGCAGATTCCGTTGAGCTGTGCATTGAGTTCTTTGGCTCCCTTCCTTGGTTGTAGCCTTCGGCTGTTATCCCTGGTCTCATGCATAGCATCTGCATTTTATTCTTGCTGTTTACTGCTGTTTTATAGTTGCTCTCCGTACTGGGGTTTGACCCCATGTCCCTCTGGGGCTTGGTTGTTTTGTTGTCTGCGTTGTTTTCAGGGAATCCAGGTTTTACAGCTGGTCGTGGATTTCACCCAGCTGGAGGTGACCCAGGAGGTGGTTAGTGTCCCAGTTATGTATATTATTTATGTGCACTGGTATCACAACGGGTGGGATGTCCCGGGGTGATGCTTAGGCTATTGTAGCTGGCTGATAGCCAGGGGATACTATTTTCTATGCTGCCTTGTGGTTTGTTGTAGCCTTTGTTTGGTTAGTTTTGTAAACTGGGATATCTATTTTGAGTTATGTCGTATTTTAAATTATATTGTTTAAACCATCAGGCCAAAAGCAAAATATTACCCGCTTTTTAATAGCTTCCGCTTGTGTTTATGTGATTTTACTCTGTTGTGAGCACGAGGCCTGACATTTTTGGTATCAGAGCTTAAGCTGGGATAAGCTCGATTTCTTTGATGACACTTGAGTCTAGGCACAGTGTCGTGTGTTGCATGTGTTTGACCTGTGATTATGTGATGCATATTGTTGTGATATATATGCTGTATTTGTTCTCTGTTGCCTTATCCTGTTGAGTGCCTTCGTAGATGCCTCCTAGACGTCGTGGTACAGGTAGGGGGAAGTTTGAGGAATCGGCAGGATATAACGAAGATCGGCGTAGTGCTCCTAGTCGTACTCGTAGTAGACATGATGATGAGGAGGAAGTTGGTGACTTGCATACCCCTGTAGAGAGGATGGACGTTGTGATAGCGAGGTTTCAGAGGATGAACCCTCAGGTCTTTAATGGCGACGAGTCGAGCGAGGATGCAGATTTGTGGCTTCGGAATATCACTGGTCTTTTCGATCGTGTCCAGTATGACAACGAGCTTCGGTTGAGTTTGGTGACCCTCCAGCTTCGGAAGGGTGCAGAGCGCTGGTGGCGAGGTGCTTCTAGTACTTTGTTGGAGACCGGCGTTGGGATTACTTGGGACAGCTTTTGCGAGACTTTTAGGTAGGAGTATGTTCCTGAGTCTTACGTGAACGCCCGTGAGCGGGAGTTTGATCACTTGGAGCAGGGCACGATGTCTATTCGGGAGTATGCTAGGATGTTTTCTTCTTTGTTGGCTACGTCCCTCATGTTTCTGGCTGGGAGAGGGCCAAGAGGACCAGATTCTTAGAGGGTTTGAACGAGGAACTGTATCAGATGGTGCTGACAAGCAAACCCAAAACTTATGCTGAAGCAGTTGATAATGCTATCGATATTGAGGAGGGTTTGAGGAGTCGTCGCGCTCGTAGACAGCAGGTAGCGCATGGTGGTCGTCCTACTGTTCAGGGAGCGCAGTCTTCGTAGTCTTCCCAGTCAGCCCATCAGCCCCAGCAGCAGCCGCAGGTGGCGCAGCATTCTGGCCGTCAGAGGTTCCGACCCCACGGTCAACAATTCAAGAAGAAGTCTGGTTCAGGCTCTTCTGGTTCAGGTAGCTCGAGTAGCAGCGGTTCTCGGGCTGAGTTTTGTGGTTATTGTGGTGGCAAGCATCCTTCGACCCAGTGTGTCGGTGTTCAGGGCTCTTGCCATATCTGTGGTCAGTTTGGGCACTTCGCTAGGGTGTGTCCGTCAGCTGGATCGCAGCAGGCCGCAGCCCCGTCTCAGGATCATGGAGGACAGTCTAGGGGTCGTTCCCCTCAGTTTCAGCAGCCCAGGATTGGTGAGACTCAGTTCAGGCCATTCCAGCATCCTGGTCCGTCGCGATTTGGACAGTCATCTCAGCCGTTCTATTCTGGACCCCAGCATGCTCAGATCAACGCCATTACTAGGGATCCGGCAGAGGAGACACCGAGCAGGGTGATTGGAGGTACATGTCTTGTGTTCGATTTTCCTGTGCGTGTGTTGTTTGACACCGGTGCATCGCATTCTTTTATCTCTGATTCTTTTGTCTCTGAGCATGGTTTTCATACCATTTCTTTGTCCGATGTCGTGTCTGTTTCTACCCCGGGCGGTGTGAGCCTGTTATCCCAGAAGGTTTTGTTGGATGGCGTTTTGAGATTTGGAGAGCATGTGTTGGTGGCGAACCTGATTCGTCTGATGTTGTGGGATTTCGATTGCATTTTTGGGATGGATGTGTTGTCCAACTATAGGTCCTCCGTGGATTGCTTCCATGGGATTGTTCGTTTTAGGCCTTTGTCTGGCGAGAAGTGGGACTTCTACGGTCAGGATTCTCGATCGAAGATCCCGTACTCTTAGCGATGGAGATGTTCAGTTTGTTGTCATTAGGGAATGCTGGTTTCATGATCTACGCTTTGGATGCGTCTTCTTCTTGCCGTGTGCAGCTCAGCGACGTTCCCATGGTGCGACATTTTCACGATGTGTTTTCGGAAGAGATTCCTGGTTTTCCTCTGAGGAGGGAGATTGACTTCAGCATAGAGCTGGTGCCTGGCACAACTCCGATTTCTCGTGCCCTGTATCATTTGGCGCCTGCGGAGTTGAGAGAACTCAAGGTGCAGTTGGACGATTTGCTGGAGAAAGGTTTCATCCGACCTAGCATGTCGCCGTGGGGAGCGCCCGTTTTTTTTGTGAAGAAGAAGGATGGCTCAATGCGGATGTGCATTGATTTCCGCCAGTTGAATAAAGCGATTGTCAAGAACAAGTACCCTTTACCCAGGATCGATGATCTGTTTGATCAACTGCAAGGTTCTGCGGTGTATTCGAAGATTGACTTGCGTTCAGGGTACCATCAGCTGAGGGTAAGAGAAACTGCTTTTCGTACGAGGTACGGACATTTCGAGTTCCTGGTTATGCCTGTTTGATCAACTGCAAGGTTCTGCGGTGTATTCGAAGATTGACTTGCGTTCAGGGTACCATCAGCTGAGGGTAAGAGAAACTGCGTTTTCGTACGAGGTACGGACATTTCGAGTTCCTGGTTATGCCGTTTGGGTTGACCAACGTGCTTGCAATCTTTATGGATCTGATGAACCGGGTATTCAGAGAGTTCATAGATCAGTTTGTAATTGTGTTCATTGACGACATCTTGGTATATTCTAAGACTCCTTTGGAGCATAAGGAGCACCTGAGAATTGTCCTTCAGACGTTGAGAGACCAGCAGCTGTATGATAAATTCTCCAAGTGCGAGTTTTGGCTGGATTGCGTCGTATTCTTGGGACATGTTATTTCAGCCGAGGGGATTTCGGTGGATCCCAGTAAGGTTGACGCTGTTTTGAACTGGGAGCGTCCCAAGAATGTATCCGAGATTCACAGTTTCTTGGGTCTGGCTGGCTATTACCGTCATTTCATCGAAGGATTTTCTAGCATAGCAAAGCCGATGACTCAAATGACTCAGAAAGACAAGCGGTTTGTGTGGACTGAGCAATGCGAGAATGCGTTTCAATTGCTCAAAGAGAAACTGACTACTGCACCTGTGTTGGCTCTGCCGTCTGTATCAGGTGGTTTCGTTGTTTGTTCTGATGCTTCGCTCAATGTATTGGGCTGTGTTTTGATGCAGAATGGTCTAGTCATTGCGTATGCCTCGCGGCAGCTGAAACTGCATGAGACTCGTTATCCAGTCCATGATTTGAAGGTAGCAGCCGTGGTCTTTGCGTTGAAGATCTGGCGTCATTACCTGTATGGTGAGCAATTTGTGGTGTACTCGGACCACAAAAGTTTGCAGTATCTATTCTCACAGCCTAACTTAAATATGAGACAACGTCGTTGGATGGAGCTGCTAAAGGACTTTGATTGCGAGATTAAGTATCAGCTTGAGAAATCGAACGTAGTGGCCGATGCTTTGAGCAGGAAGGCTAGTGAGATGCTTGCTTCGTTGTATATCTCTAAGGATCAGGAGCATCTTAACACTACTGATTGGAGATTCTACCCGGCTGAGGATTGTGTTGTGGTTTCTTCCTTCCAAGTGGAGCCACAGATTGTTTTGAGTATACGAGCAGCTCAAAGGACTGATCCTTCCATCCACGAGTTGAAGTTAAAGGTCAGGGCTGGAGAACTTGAGGATTATTCTGTTTCTTCTGATGGTCTTGAGGTTTTGTGGCAGGATGGTTGTGCCTAACCTCATTGATTTGAAGGAGGAAATCCTTCGGGAAGCGCACTGCAGCAGACATAGTGTTCATCCTGGTGCACGGAAGATGTACCATGCGTTGAAGCCGCACTTCTGGTGGGCTGGCCTAAAGAGCGACGTTGCTGGATTCGTTGCTCGTTGTTTGAACCGTCAGATGGTTAAGGCCGAGAGGATGAGACCTGGTGGTCTGTTGCAGAGTTTGGAAGTGCCCCAATGTAATTGGGAGCACATTGCTATGGATTTCGTGACGCATCTGCCTCGTTCCAGCAGAGGATGTGATTCTATTTGGGTGGTTATCGACCGTTTGTCGAAGTCTGCACATTTTATTCCCTATGTTATGACCTTTTCTCTGAAGAAAATGGCGAAACTGTACGTGGATTTTGTGGTTAGATTGCACGGTGTGCCTGTTTCGATCGTTTCAGACCGAGATCAAAGGTTTAATTCCAGGTTTTGGAAGCGTTTGCAAGCAGCTCTAGGTACCAGATTGGCTATGAGTACAGCGTATCACCCCCAGACAGATGGCCAATCTGAGCGAACTATCCAGACGTTGGAGGATATGTTACGAGCTGTTGTGTTGGATTTCGGAGGTAGCTGGCAAGACGCGTTGTCTTTGGTAGAGTTTTCCTACAATAACAGCTATCAGGTTACGATTGGCATGGTGCCGTTTGAGGCTTTGTATGGCAAGAAGTGCAGATCGCCGGTATGTTGGGAAGAAGTGGGGTAGAAGTAGCAATCTGCCCCAAAATTTGTGCAGCAAATGAAAGATCATGTTGATCTAATTCGACAGCGGATGAAAGCTGCCCAGGATCGCCAATCCAGTTATGTGAATAAGAGGCGTCGACCTCTAGATATGCGCTTTGGACAGAAGGGAAAGTTAGCCCCTCGTTACGTCGGACCATATGAAATTGTTGAGAGGATTGGCTCTTTAGCGTATCGACTGTTATTGCCTCCTGAATTATCTTCTCTACATGATGTCTTTCATGTTTCCATGTTGAGGAAGTACGAGCCAGATCCGTCTCGTGTGCTGAGAACTGACGAGGTCGAGCTAGATCAGACGTTGAGCTATCAGGAATATCCCTTGCAGACCTAGGCAGAAAAGAGAAACAATTGAGGAATAAGACCATTTCGTTGGTGATGGTGCAATGGAGCAAACATGGTAGGGAAGAAGCTACTTGGGAGCTGGAAGAAAAGATGCAGCGCGAGTGGCCGCATCTGTTTGAGCAGCTGTGGTGCTAGATTTCTAGTAGTTAGTAGCTTCTGGTTGTTATTTTCCCTAGTTGCTGTTAATTGTTGGCTCAGTTATCTTGAACTCTTGGCCATGTGTTGGGCGATTTTCTGTTTTGGCTCTCTGTGCTGTATTGTATTTCCGGAATTGTTGTTTGATTTCGAGGACGAAATCCTTTTTAGTGGGGGAGAAATGTGAGACCTGGAAATGAAAATAGAGGATTAATCGTTGGATTAATCGGATTTTTGAGATTTTATGGTGGTTCAGATTTCTTATTGAAGATTTTGTTTGTATTTCGGGTCAGAAATCACAATTAGAGCAATTCTGGAAATTTTGGAATTTTTGAGTTTGAAATCTGAATTTTTGGTGAGATCTGTTGAACGCGTATATTATATCAGCAGCAATGCTGAGGTGGCAGGAAACAGCAGCAAAGCTGACGTGGATTTCAGACATTGGTGTTTTAGTCACAAGAATCAGCAGACAGCGTTATAGAACCCTGAAACGACGACGTCTTGGTGAATAGGAACCAGCTGGTGGTTTGATATCAGCAGCAATGCTGAGGTGGCAGGAAACAGCAGCAAAGCTGACGTGGATTTCAGACATTGGTGTTTTAGTCACAAGAATCAGCAGACAGCGTTATAGAACCCTGAAACGACGACGTCTTGGTGAATAGGAACCAGCTGGTGGTTTGTTAGCGCGTTTCTTAGTATCGACCAGTCGTTGGCTGAAACTACGTCGTTTTGGGAATTCAGCAGTTGGTGTGTTTCCTCTAGTAGCGATCCGCTGTTGGGTTATGCGACGCCGTTTGCATTTAGTTGAAACGCAGCGTTTTGGCCATCAGCTGGTGGTCGCGTTATACGTTTACTGTTGAGGAATCTGTTGCGTTATTTTATCCAGTTGTTGGTTTAGGTGATCAGCTGGCGACAGATATGATGACGTGTGCTATTTGACGTCGTTTGGTTAAGTTGATGCGACACCGTTTTGTTTAGCGTTTTTCAAAGGATTCAGCTGTTGGTTTATTTTGCGATTGCTGGTTGTGTTAACAGCAATGCCTGCTGGTTGGGTTCTCAGCATTGTCGACTGGTTTTTTCGGTGGAGTTGTTCTTGCTGCTGTCAGCTGGTGAGAAGTGTATATATATGAGAAGACTTGGTCTTCGATTTGATTAATAGATTCCATACTTAGTTATATATTCTCCCGATTGTTGTTCGTTGCTTCAAACCCTAGAACACTGTTCACCGTAGCATTTCTCTGGCAATTCCCGTCATTTCCGGTCACTGCTTAGTACATTTGAGGTAGCGCTGGACTCCTCTCGTGAAGCTCTTTCATTCTATACCATTCTCGGAGGCTGTTGTTAGCTGGTAGTAAGATCGCGAAGTTGTTTACTTCGGCCGTATGTTCGCTATTCAGGTAGCCTTTCGAATTAGCGATAAGATCTTACCTTAGAGCTTTGTTATTGAGCTTCCTGTTGAGTAGAATGATAGAGAAATTGCTGGTTGTAGTGTGTAACTCCCAGCCGTAAGTTACTGTGAATTACCGTGACCTTCTGGGTAGCTTTTGAGATCTGTGCGTTGTGTGTTTAGCAGGTTTCAAACAGATCTCTCGGGTCCCTTGTTGTGGTAATTGTGCTCATAATTAAGGTACGGATTTGGAGCTTGTGAATCAGCAGGTTATGGCTTGAGTGAATTGTAGTTGCTGATATCGTGAGATGGTTGTGTATGTTTGCTGTTGTGATTGCTGTTTTGCATATGAGTTATGCTAGTTGTTGCATACACGAATTATCATCTCATTTCAGCTATTGCAGCCATTTTTTCGTTGTTGTTGCTCTGTTTTCTTACCAGGATACGAGGGCGAGCGGTGATTCCGCACTCTCATCTCCCTGCTGGGATTTGTTAGCCCCTATGCGCCGAGTAGTTAACTACCACAGTTCATAGGTTGGGCAACGGCAGGTTGAGATGTTGATGCATCTGGTATTGGTGGGCGAGTAGGGGTGAGTGGGTAGCTCCCACATGTCCTACACTCACCGTGGCCACACATATCTATTGCATATTCCGTTGAGCTGTGCATTGAGTTCTTTGGCTCCCTTCCTTGGTTGTAACATTCGGCTGTTGTCCCTGGTTGCATGCATAGCATCTGCATTTTATTCGTGTTGTTTTACTGTTGTTTTATAGTTGCTCTCCGTACTGGGGTTTGACCCCATGTCCCTCTGGGGCTTGGTTGTTTTCCTTGCCTGTTGTGTGATGCTTAGGCTATTGTAGCTGGCTGATAGCCAGGGGATACCAGTTTTCTGTGCTGCCTTGTGGTTTGTTATAGCCTTTGTTTGGTTAGTTTTGTAAACTGAGATATCTATTTTGATTATTGTCGTATTTTAAATTATATTGTTTAAACCGTCAGTGCAAAAGAAAAATTTTACCCGCTTTTTAATAGCTTCCGCTTGTGTTTATGTGATTTTACTCTGTTGTGAGCACGAGGCCTGACAATGAGCATGATGGGAGAGATGACGTTCTTTCTGGGATTACATGTTAGACAGCTGGAAAATAGAATTTTCATTAACCAAGCCAATTATACTAAAGAACTGCTGAAGAAATTTGGCATGGACAACTGTTCAGCAGCTGCGACCCCAATGAGCTCATCAATCAAGCTAGACAAAGACGAAGCTGGATCTACCATTGAGGTATCATTATATCGTGGTATTATAGGCTCCCTGCTTTACTTAACTTCTAGCAGACCAGACATTATGTTCACTGTCTGTATGTGTGCTAGATTTCAAGAGGATCCAAAGCAATCTCATTATATTGCTGTAAAACGGATCTTGAAATATCTTCAAGGAACTTCCAATGTGGGTCTTTGGTATCCCAAAGACTCAAGCTTTCAAATAATTGGTTACAATGATGCAGACTGCGCAGGATGTAGAGTTGATCGTAAAAGCACTAGTGGTACTTGTCAATTCTTGGGAGATCGCTTGATTCCTGGTTTAGTAAGAAGCAGACTTCTATTGCAACGTCCACAGCTAAAGCAGAGTACTTAGCGGCTGGAAGCTGCTGTGCTCAGATCTTATGGATTCAACACCAGCTTAAGGACTATGACATTGATGCTTCTGAAGCGCCTATTCTCTGTGACAACACCAGTGCCATCGCAATCACTCAAAATCCAGTACTACACTCTAGAACAAAGCACATCGACATCAGGCATCATTTTATAAGAGATCATGTACTCAAGAAGGACGTCAGGTTGGAGTATGTGTCGACTGACCAGCAAGTAGCTGACATCTTCACTAAGCCTCTACCAGACGCTATGTTTTCTTATTTTAGAAATCTGTTGGGTCTCTTAGAACTGCCTTGATTGTCTCTGCGCTAACAATTTGCAGGTTGAGCAGCTTTCTGTGTTTATCAGATCTTAATCTACTGTTCAGGGGGAATGACGTGGAATTTCAGATCTGGTAAAACCTCAGACTTGGGAGGTCTCAGCTTTAGGGGGAATGAGAGAGCTGAATTAATATGTGCTGAGTCAGCTGAATATGTGAGATCTGGATACACTCAGATGTCACGTATACACAGTTGATGCTTATCCATGATCAGATATCGTAATACCCCTACTGATACATTAAACAGATCTTAAGGTTGTGACGTGTTAAGTATTTGGCGCTAGTTATCTTTTTACTTTTTTACCCTCGCGGTCAAAATTTGAAATCATTTTAAAATATTTTCAAAATCATTTTACAAAATCTTCAAAATCTTATTTGCGTCAACGGATGATTGACAGGTGTTTTCATCATACGAAACATCACATCCACATTCTCTCACCGTTTCACATTCTCTGTATTACATTACGCCATTTCCCTTCCCAGTACTCTTACTTTGCGAAAAATTACTTTCAAGCTTTCGCGTATTTTTGCTCTCTTGTGTTCTCTGTTTGCCGATTACTTTTCTTCCTAGGCGTTCTATTGTTCGTTATACTATCAGAAATGGCATCTTCATTCATCTCCAACTCTCTGCAAATCAATTTTGATTCTGTTTTGGGGATTCAAGACAATGAAGGGATGGTAAATATGTTCAAAGCCCTTGAAGCTTCTGGGCTACGAGATTTTTTTTGAATGTCCATCAGTTTTATATGAGCAGGAGCTAGAACAGTTCTTTGACACAGCTATTGTACAAGATGGAGATATCACTTGTGCTGTTTCAGGGAAGTATGTCAAAATTTCTGAAAGCAGGTTTGCAGGTGTTTTCAATCTGCCCACTGATGGTCTCTCTGATTTGTCCGAAGTGCCCGATCATTTGGTGATGCAGGCTAGGACTGTGTTTGCTAAGCTTGATACGCCAGTTCTGTATTCTTGCAAAAAGAGGCTACTGAAGTATGAGTTCAGGCTTTTGAATGACATTTTGGCCAAATCAATTACTGTCAAGACATGAGAGATTTTTGATGATGACAGCGATACATTTTGGAGTTAGAATCAACTGGAGCAAGATTTTGTTTGAAGTGTTGAAAGAGATGGCTGATCGCACCATAAAAAGAGCCAAGGGATTTGCTGCTCAGATTTGTGTTCTTCTGAAGGGCGACCCCGTTGTTACTCTGGGAGAGGCAAAGACCTTCCCGCCCTTGAAAATTATTTCAGCAAAGACAGTAAACACTTACGTTGCCACGAATAAGACAATTGATGCACGTGGTGATGCAGATGAGCCTGCTGTGGCTAAAGTTGCGATCATAAAGAAGAAAGCTGTGTCGAAGAAGCGACCAGATGTTGCATCTGACGCCCCAGCTGTCAAAAAGAAACGGACAAAATCTAGGAAAACTGCCCAAAAGGAGGAGGCTTTGGCACTTACTACTGTAGCACAAGAAGTTGTGCCTCTCCAGACCATTGCACCTTCTTCAGCTGTGCCAGCTGAGACAGAATTAGCGATGGAGAATGTTGCTGAGGAACAACGGGTAGAGACAGCTGTTGATGCTGTTGATCAGATCATTGCTCAGGTTATTTCAGAGACCGTGGATATGGAAACAGATGAGAGGGAATCAGATATGGTTGCTCAGTCTTCTGGAACAGAAGTCATAATGGAGGAAACATCTGTTGTCTTTCCTACTCTCGATTTTCAATTGTTTATAAGTGAAGCCGACCAAATGATTGAAACTGGAAGTGATATTGGGGATTAAATGGAGGACCCAGAACCTTTGAGATCTGGGAAACCTTATAACTTATCAGGGGCTACGCAATCAGTGAAGATTCCGAGCACCGAAATAGCGGATATCGCACCTACTGTTGACGGGAAGACATATGATGAGGAATCGATGTCTATTGATGATCTTTTGGCCACTATCCCACATGACTCAAAGATACCTTCTTCTGCTGGAGTTGTAACCAAGATTCAGTTTGGGAAAAGTATTGAAATCAGAGGAGTCGAGGAAGGAGACTGGTACAAGACCAGGCTTCCGAAGATTCCATCTTCTGATAAAGGGAAAGCACCTATTTCAGAGAAGGATCCGATAAAAGGGCACCCGGCCCGGGAGATTTTTTCTTTAATCTGTGCAGATATAGAGTTGCTTATAAAGTTGCGAGAAGAGGTTATAGACGAAGTTTACAAATTCTTTAATTATTTCAGTTTTCGCCGCTTGGCTGTCTTAAAGTTAGAGGACATATATGCTAAGGAGGAACAAGTGTTGACGTGGGCACAAACAGATTCCACTAAGATCGCTCTTCAACGCCGCATGTATATACTGACCAAGTACAGAGAGTTACTGCTTCGAAAATTTTTGGAGGCCAGACGCTCAAATTTTGTAGCGGGTCATTCCTTGTCAGCTATTGACCTTATAGTGTTGGATATGTTATCTGATCTTCATCGCGTTGTTTTGGAGGAATTGAGGACGCAGATGCAACTACACGGATTAAATTGGGAGATGACGTGCTATTAGAGCCTTTTTGAAGGTGATAAAAGGGATCGTGGTGCAGTGATTGCACGATCAAATACTTCGACCAGGTCTCTGTGCTGGCTTCGAACCAAAATCATGGTTAATGGGTCTTGGGTTATTCAAGAATCCAATGACTTTTGGCAGCGCCTTCCCAAGCATACTGTCCCTCTCACGATAGAATTTTCCCGACAGAGGCAATTTGATGATACTTGACCCCCGTGAGTGAATTTTTTCAAAGTATTTCACAAACAATGGGCTGATGTTTGTATAGAAGCTGCACAATTTTACTTTCTGGAAATCTACAGCCTGTTGTAACATTCAATAGGTGCAAGATTTTAGCAGTTTTTACAACGGAGAAGTTAGGGATGTGCCCGTAGATCAAACAGAATTTTGTGGGACTTTTAGACGCGGAATTGATGTACAGATAGTTCTTTCAGATTATAGTTCAAGCTCTTCTTCCAGTCATGAACTTATGGATTTTCATGTAAATAGTCCTTCAAATGAAGAGACCTCTGTCACTCAGTTTGATTCTTTTGTTGACCCTCCTGTGTGTACATGCACTCCTGTTGATCAGATTTCTCTGCCAACTGCTCCTACCACAGATTCTGCCGAATCCTTTACCGCTCTCCGGCATCTGTCTCTCGGATTTTTGTTAATCACGAGAAAGCTTCTAGGAGGTTAGGCTATTCTCAGAGCGAAATCCTATTCAAAATCGATCACCTCGAGAAAACTTTTGTGGACGCTCTTACCCAGCAAGATCTAGCTTTCCACAGTTTGATTAGAAGTGTTCGTCAAGAAGCTCAGAATCAAGCAGACGTCACATCGATAGAACTGAAAGCTGTTCGAGCACAAAATGCTATTTTGATGACAGATTTAGCGGATACTCGAAAGGAGGTTCAAGAATTGCAGGCTTCTTTCTCCAATGACATATTGGATTTCCTTGCGCAAGCGCAGGAAAATTATCACAACCTCACCACCCAGCTCTCTGAACTCGTTGATTACATTCATCGGGGTGGTAATGACAAAAAGGGGGAAAGTAGCAGCCGTGGCCCGCAGCCTCCACCTGATGATAGAGACAGAAGTGGTTCTGGTGGGTCTGATGGAAGAAACTGAGGAGGAAGAAGTGAATCGTCAAGGAAGCGATATTTCAGCAGTGGTGGTGGACCTCAGAGGAGGAGTGCTGAATACTGGTTTGGAGGAAAATAAAATAATCAGTTTTTTTTTTGTATTTCCAGCTTGCCGTACAAACCTTTTGTACTCAACGTATTTCGTTTATAAAATTCTAGCAGACTTGAAGCAACGTATGTTTGCGTCTTGAAATCATAAGGCTGCTAAGTTTTGTCATCACCAAAAATGGGAAAATTGTTAAGATAAAATTTATAAGTTTTGGTGATAACAAAATAAGACTGAGAACTGATCTTAAGTATTTCCAGAAGATAAGAGAATTGAAGATTTCAGATTCCGTGACGTCATTGAGAGTCTCGCAGAAGACAAGAGATTTGAACTTTTCAGATCTCGTGACGTCATTTTTTAGTTACTGTTTTCTAGTTTAAGAGAGTTCTAAGCTAAGAATTGACTTCTGAGTTAACCATTCGGGACTTGTTCAGACATCGAGTCAAGTATTCAGCTACCGGGACAGTCGTTCAGATTTGAGGACATTCAGACTTGGTTCAGAAGCTACAGTAAGAGATCTGTGTTAGAGTAAAGAATTCAGAGATTCATATTTCTGTTATCGGGTTGATACCTTCGAATCAGAATTGGTTATTTGGATCAGTTGAGTATTCGGGTCAGACTTCAGTATTGAAAGTATTCAGACATCTCAGTAACAGATTCCATTTTATTAACTCAAGTGGTATTCATATTTGAGAGTATCATATACTAACAGACTCTACATAAGTTATTCACATCTCAGTATTTCAGAAGTGGTTACAGAGCTAACAAAGTACATCAGATTTGAGGTTGTCAAAGTGTTTGATTCAGACTTAGGAATAGTATCCTTTCAGAAGTCGCAAGTATTCAGAAGTTGCAAGCATTCAGATGTCTCTATGTATTGAGATGTGACATAGTTACGAATACACAGACAGTGATTTTTTCTCAGATATGATACACACAGAGAGCTATCTACTTCAAGGGAGAAAGAACTGTTTAACGAAAAGAGCTTTGTAACGGAATTGTACAAATGCCTGGAATCAAGGAGACAAAGTCAGAGCTATTTTGGGTAAAGGTACATAGTACGCAGAGTGATTTATACGATGTTTACCCATTTTGGTATATGAGACAATTTGGCCCAGACGAGCACGGTTTACCTCTCATTGTACGATACGATGCAGAGGAAAATATTTTACTGGCTACTTTTACTGACCGTTGTGGAAAAAGAGTATAACTAGCTGAAGTTTCAAATGAAGAAAGGCTCTTGGTCGTCACTCTAATAGTCTGTTTTGTGCTCTCAGTGATTGAATTTGAAAAAGCTTTCTTCCTCACTCTGGGATTTAAAAAAGTATTCAATAGAAAAGATCCCAAGTCCCAGAATCTCAATCTCGAAGAACTTTCAAGTTCAAGGCTTCATAGTTTTACCTTCGAGATATATCTTCTGGTTTACCTTTGTAAACAGTTCTTATTGATATAAGAACCAGAAGATTTACAGCACTCATTATATTGTACTTCATTGTATTATTCAAATTTGAGTCTGTAACAAACGTGCTACGTGAAGCCGTTTGAAAAAAACCAAGCTAGTTGTAAACAGCAGCTGCGTCTGCGTGTATTGGTGATAGCTAGGAGTTTACTTGGAGCGTGGCTCGGTGACTGGGTGTAGACAGAATCTGTGTGCATCAAATTCATCTAGCGATACCTTCCTGCAAAGAAAGAAGTGGAGACGTAGGATTTGATATCCGAACTTCCAGAAACAAACTCTGACCCTTGCACTTTTAATTATTTTCATTTACACTGTTCACTGGTTAATCGACTTATTTCTGCACATTTACTGTTAGTCGAGAAATCAGCTTTTGGACTGAGATACCTTAAATCTGGTAACTCAGATTGAAGTTAAGCGAGGCGCTTGTAAAAATTGTTTTAAGGTATCGAAAATTTAAAATCTCAAGGAGTTCATTCAACCCCCCCCCCTTCTGAACTCCTAGACCCGTTTTCGATCCATATTGATCCTATCAAACACGTCGGGGAAATCACGAGCGACCGAATCTCACTCAGTTCTACTCATGAATAAAACGATGCATCCACAGCATAGATCATAAATCCAGCGTTCTCCAACGACATCAGGCTGAAAATCTCCATCGTAGAGTCTAAAGGAATCTTCGATCGGGAATCATGGTCATAGAAGTCTCACTTCTCGTTAGACTGGGGCCGAAAATGCACAACGCCATGGAAACAATCCACGGTGGCCCTATAACTAGACAACACGTCCATTCCCACAATGCAATCGAAATCCCACATCACTAGCCTGATCATATTCGCTAACAACAAGTTCTCACCAAACCTAAGAATGCCATTCAACACAATCTCTTGGGAGTATAGGCTCGCGCCGGCAGGAGTCGCAACAGACACAGCATCACACAAAGAAGTGGTTTGCAAACCATGCTCAACCACAAATGCATCAGCAATAAATGAATGTGATGCTCCTGTATCAAACAATACACGAGCAGGAAAATCAAAAACAAAGCAAGTACCTGCGATCACTCCTCCTGGTATGCCCTCCGCTTGCTCCCTCGTCATGGCATTCACCTGGGCATGCTGGGGTCTTGAAAAACGAGGCTGGGAAGACTGTCCAAAACGCGAAGCACCAGGCTGTTGAAACGGCCTAAACTGCGTCTCCCCTATCCTCTGCTACGAAGCAGGAAAGAATGACCTCGAGACGACCCACTAGAACGACCCTGGGTGGGGCTGCGATGTGCTGTGATCCCGCCAATGGACACAGTCTCGCAAAGTGTCTATACTGCCCACGATTATTTCACGCACCCTGCACGCCAATACACTGCGCCGTAGGATGCTTTCCTCCACACTGGCCACAAAAATCGGCCCTGGACCTACCGCTGCTAGAACTGCCCGAACCAGAAGAACTAGAACCCGACTTCCTCTTGAACTGATGACCACGAGGTCTAAACCTGTGGCGTCCAGACTGTTGGGCTGCCTGTTGCTGGGATGGTTGGGATGAGTACGAAGATTGGGAAGGTTGCACCCCCGGAACCATGGGACGGTTACCTTACACCACTTGAGGCCTAACGCGAGACCTACGGTTCTGCAGTCTTTCCTCGATAACTGTAGCTCTGTCCACCGCCTCCGCATAACTAGCCGGTGAACTCTCCAGCACCAAAGAATACAAATCCTCATTCAGCCCCTTCAAGAACTTATTCCTCTTTTCCCTCTCTCGGCCAGAAACATGCGGAACATACGCAAGAAGAGAAGAAAATCTCCGGGCATACTAACCTACAAACAAAGTTCCCTGCACTAAGTTATTAAACTCATGCTCCCTGACGTTAACAAAGGATTCCGGAACGTACTCCTGACGGAAGGCAGTACAAAATCTATTCCACGTGATCCCTACACCAATCTCCTCAAGAGTCCTCGAAGAGCCTCTCCTCCAATGCTCGTCATTCCTCCTCAACTAAAACGTAGAAAAACTCAACCTACGTTCGTCATCGTACCTCACACGATCAAACAAACCGGTAATGTGCTGCAACCAAGACTCCACATCGGAACTAGGCTCATCACCATTAAACGTCTGAGTATTCATCCGCTGAAACCTCGCCATCACAAGTTCCATGTCATCCACACGGGCTGCTAGCTCATCTACCTCAACCTAAACCTGACTAGCACGTCTACGAAGAGGAATACTACGCTGCACTTCCTCATTCTGACCCTCTGACTCTTCCGGAATCTGCCCTCTCCTCTACCCCTACGTCTAGGAGGCATCTACGAAGGCACTAAACAATAAGGTCACACAGCAACAAGTATATCACATAGCAAATAAATCACAAGCAACAAGCAACATTGTGCCTAGACTCAAGTGTGATCAAAAGAATTCGAGCTTATCCCAACTTAAGCTCTGATACCAAAAATGTCAGGCCTCGTGCTCAATCAGAGTTAAAACCACATAATTAACCACGGCGGAAGCATTAAAATAGTGGCAAAAATTTCCGCTTTTGGCATGATCGAGTAAACATAAGTTAAAACATTGATATCCAAAATACTAGTTTATACAACGCTGAAAACCCAGTACATTAACAAACAACAATACAACACGAAGTGACTCTCAATCGAAAAAGAGATGAGTCTCTCGCTGAACATAGATACAATATAATATAATGAAAATATCATATCTATCTACTACATATAACTGGGACATCTATCCACCTCCTGGGGAATTCCCAACTGGATCAACTCCACGACCAGTGTAGAAACCATGATAACCTGAAAACGCAAACAGACAACAAGACAACCAGCCCCAGAAGGACAAGGGGTCAAACCCCAGTACGGAGAGCAACTGAAAAACAACAACAATACAACACGAAGTGACTCTCAATCGAAAAAGAGATGAGTCTCTCGCTGAACATAGATACAATATAATATAATGAAAATATCATATCTATCTACTACATATAACTGGGACATCTATCCACCTCCTGGGGAATTCCCAACTGGATCAACTCCACGACCAGTGTAGAAACCATGATAACCTGAAAACACAAACAGACAACAAGACAACCAGCCCCAGAAGGACAAGGGGTCAAACCCCAGTACGGAGAGCAACTGAAAAACAACAGTTAAAATAGAAAAAGATAAAATGTGAATGCTATGCATGAGAACAAGGCTACAACCGAAGGCAGGGAGCCAAAGGATCTCAAGAACTGCTCATCAACAGAATACAATCAACTGTAAGATAGGCCACGATGTGTGAGCATATGGGAGCTACCCACTCATCTCAACACACGGTACCAGATGCATAACAATCACTCAAACTGTTGTTGCCTAACTCATGAGATGTGGGAGCTACCCACTCCGCTCATAGTGGCTAACAGATCCCAGAAGGGAGATGAGGGAGACGGGAGTTACCCTCTTGGCCTCCATAACAGGCATCCTGCTACACACAGATCAAGACAACAGGCCAACTCTAGAAAAATCTGAACTCAACATGAATAATGCGTGTATGCAATGCAACAGCTTGCAATAAACAACACAATAGAGGCAAGCAATGACAGCACAGAGGCATACTGTGATGCCCCATTCCTCATGGGAGTCACGAGATCGAAGAAAAGGAAATAAAAGGGAAATATAAGGGCTGAAAAGCAAATAGAACAAGCTGTATTATCTTGCTCGTAAAAAAAAATTCAAATTACAACCATTGGCGCCATAACAATGAACCAGCTGTCATTACAAATTTAAAGTACAAAAATGCGAAATCGCGATATTACAACTACTGAACTCTAGCTGAATTCATCCTTGTTGTAACAGATCTCAATAAAGTTGTGACTAAGATCAAAGACAACCCATATGAACCGTCTGTTATCTAAGCCATAAATTCATAAACTGAAACTTTTTTCTTTAAAACACATAATGAACGAACTTAAATCTTAGCATCGGGGTTCACTTTATTTTAAAAACTCATACTCCCTTCGAAAATCGTTTTACTGAGCATCCAGCAGAGACATGTAAAATCAGCAGTTGGATAAGTTCAGCTGTTGGCAAGGAATCCAGTTGGTGTGAACAGTAGATCAGTCGATGGGTATATCTATAAATATCTATATGTTGGTGGTCAACACAATTAATTTGGTCAACGGAGTAACAGTAACTCAACCAGCCGTTGATTCAAGAACAGCCAGTCGTTGGGTAAGGAAATCAGCAGGTGGAAGAAAAACTAGACTATGGATATAAATCAGCAGTGAAGTACTTGAGAGAAAAGGAATCAGTCGCAAGCTACAGTAACCATTCGCAAGCAAACCAGTCCCAGTCGCAAGCAAACCAGTCGCAAGCTGCTGAAATTCAAATGAAGGAATGCAGCTGCTGAATTAGTTCGATAAGAATGCACCTGCTGGTGTTATCAAAAGAAATGCACCTGCTGGTTTTACATTAACACTTGTAATATCGAAACAATGATCATGCTACCAGCAGTCGCCTATTAAACCAGACTTTCTACTGATTCCACTAGCAACTATCGATTACATAATCATCAAATCTCGATATTACAGCAAAAGAAAGAACATCATGATCTATGCGAGTTGAAAATCTGAAATGCTCAGCGTTTAAAATCAACATCGACTTCGTAAAATACATTTGAGTTCCAAACAAAATCCCCTGTGACCCAGAACTCTCAACATACACTATAATATCAACCAAAACATGAGCAAATGCTGATAAATAACAGATCTTAAGCGAAATCATGAGATAAAGTGAGAACAACAGGTAAGCTTTCATGGCGTAGCAAGAATCAAATTTACTTGCCTTGATAAGAAGGAAATCACAAGATACAGCAGGCCACTAACAGAGAGTTTTCCCCAGCGCAGCAATGTGTTATCTATTTCTTTGATGCCAGAATGAACATTTTCTTGCAAATAATTGAACTTATAGTTCACAAGGACAGGGGCATGGGAGTCTGATTATTAACAGGGGAAAAACACTCATTTAGGCATGGCAAACCAGGCGTACTTCAGAAAATTTTACTTAAAATTACCTGTCAATGTTTTGATTTGTAAATGTACTACACAAAATCTGAAATTTAACCATTCTCCCATCCAAAACCATTTTATTAATAAAGTTTGAAAATTGCTTGGCTACGCTCGGGTGACAACTGATCGGACCTCTGTACCTTATGAAATCTAAGAAATAAGAAATTAGCTACTTGGACAAATAAACAATGCTAAAATCTGAAATTAGAAATGGGTCCTCAATTTATAAGGATTAGAATTTGTGGTCCTACGGATTTTGGGGTGTTACAACTCTACCCACCTTATAAAAATTTCGTCCTCGAAATTTACTTACCAAACAAATCTGGGTAACGACTATGCATATCAGCTTCCGTTTCCCATGTAGCTTCTCGTTCGGTTTGATTCGACCACTGAACTTTAACCATTGGGATGCTACGGTTCCTCAGTTTTCTAATCTCTCTAAGAAGGATTTTCTCTGGTCTCTCTTCATAGCTCAAATCTGGCGTTAAATGAACTGGTTCAACAGTCAAAATGTGCGATGGGTGGGGGACATACTTTCTTAAGGCTGATACATGAAACACATTGTGCACTGAAGATAGATGAGGCGGCAGTGCTAATCGATAGGCCAATGTTCCTACTTTGTCCAGTATCTCGTAGGGGCCTATATATCTGGGACTCAATTTCCCTCTCTTTCCAAAGCGCATC